>SZWC01001041.1:270391-286734 GCA_023375785.1 Penium margaritaceum
AATCTGCCGTGTCCTCGTACATCCGGATGGCTTGTTGGATGCGGGCGATCAACTGGTTGTCCAGCATCACGAATGCAGCTTGGTTGAAGTAGTTGTACTCTGCCACCACTTGTGGTGGCGACCCCAAGGGTGGAGGTGCGTAGTACCCGGTGTAGAACTTCCAAATGCCATGAATCTGGGCAATCTGCTTAAACTTGTGTGCCCAGTGAGGGAAGTTCTCTCCATCAAATTGATCAATCTTCATCTTATGCAGCTGCAAGGCTGCGGCTGCTGGGGGCACGGCGTCCTCAAGACCTTGGTATGCCTTGCCTTGTGGCAGCACTTGGGGGCCTTGCACATGGCATTGCTGTTGCATGTGTGCTGCTGGATGGACTTGGAATGGTGGTGCTACTGGCACCACAACTGGCTGGGCCATGTAGCCTTGTGGCATGGGTGCCTGCTGTGCTGGTTGATATTGTGCCGTAGGTGGCACCACAGGAGCACCTTGAGGCTGTTGAGCTGCAAACTGCTGCGACATTCCTCCTTGAGCAGGTGCCACATGATGCACCTGTGGAGGAGCTGCTGGTGGCACAACAGGAGGAGGGCTTACACGAGGCATATGAGCAGATGATGCATGAGATGCTTGTTGCCACTGCATCTGTTGCTGTTGTTGCTGCTGTTGAAGCTGCTGTTGCTCAAGCTGCTGCTGCTGTTGAAACCACGCCAGTTGCTGCTGCAGTTGAGCAATCTGGGCAGCCTGTGCCGCATGTGACTGCTCCAGTTGATGTGTGTGAGATGCACGTGCGGCATGCGTCAGCTGCTCTTGTTGCCGAAGGAGCTCTTGTGCTCCAATCTGCTGCCTCAGTGCCTCCCTTTCGTGCTCCACAGCTTGGCGAGCTGCGGCTTCTTGTTGTGCCATGCGTTGTGCCTCTTCAGCTTGGCGTTGCGCGTGGTCTGCGACATGGCGTCCTTGTTCCTGACCCATGCGCAAACCATGCAAAACAGAGTTCTCATCAAGAGGTGGAGAACCAGCCCTTTGATCCTCCGCCTCCATGTTGCTCATGGTCTCTTGATGCTCTTGACTTGTGCAGGCCGNTTGTGCCGTAGGTGGCACCACAGGAGCAGCTTGAGGCTGTTGAGCTGCAAACTGCTGCGACATTCCTCCTTGAGCAGGTGCCACATGATGCACCTGTGGAGGAGCTGCTGGTGGCACAACAGGAGGAGGGCTTACACGAGGCATATGAGCAGATGATGCATGAGATGCTTGTTGCCACTGCATCTGTTGCTGTTGTTGCTGCTGTTGAAGCTGCTGCTGCTGTTGAAACCACGCCAGTTGCTGCTGCAGTTGAGCAATCTGGGCAGCCTGTGCCGCATGTGACTGCTCCAGTTGATGTGTGTGAGATGCACGTGCGGCATGCGTCAGCTCCTCTTGTTGCCGAAGGAGCTCTTGTGCTCCAATCTGCTGCCTCAGTGCCTCCCTTTGATGCTCCACAGCTTGGCGAGCTGCGGCTTCTTGTTGTGCCATGCGTTGTGCCTCTTCAGCTTGGCGTTGCGCGTGGTCTGCGACATGGCGTCCTTGTTCCTGACCCATGCGCAAACCATGCAAAACAGAGTTCTCATCAAGAGGTGGAGAACCAGCCCTTTGATCCTCCGCCTCCATGTTGCTCATGGTCTCTTGATGCTCTTGACTTGTGCAGGCCGAACGTTGCGAAGGCCGGTCGCGCTGCACACTTGAGCGAGGATACGCGAGCTCTCCTCCTCAAGCTTGTACAGGGATGGTGAAGACTGGCGTCACCAATCCGCTCTGCTGCTGTTGTTGCTGCTGCTGTTAGACTAGCTGAACATAGAGCCTAATGCTCTGATACCATGTTGGAATTGGGACTGGGTGCAGCAAGGGCTAGGCCCCTTGCTTTGCAGGATCTTTTGTGTGCAGCAAGCTAGCAGACACGTCAGCAGCTCAGCATGTACCATAGAAAGTGAGACATGTGAAACTGACAGCGGAAATGGAATCTTGATTGATTGTCAATGTACAAGTATGGTACATGAAAAGTACAGCCTAACAGAGGCTATGTGCAGAGCTCAGCCACTGCTCCTGGCCCGCGCAGGGGCAACGCCTTGCTAGGCCGTGATGGCCGTCGACGCAAGGGCCTTGGTCCAGCACCGTCTTCCAGGTTGACTGGCCTCCAGGTAGTCAGGGCTTCCTCCTCCCAGGCTGGCAGAGTCCTGCCAGGCTTACAGGGGTCTTCAGGGCGAGCTCCAGCAGAGTCTTGGTCTGAGGTGCTTCCAGATGCTAAGTGCTGAGGCACAGCAAAGGCGTAGTCATGGACTCCTGCTGAGATAATGAGAAGTGCCAGGGCCGCCGCCTTTTATACTTGCGGCTCTGGCAAGTTGACTGCCTTGCCTTGATGGAGAAGCTTCCTCAGACTCACGGTGAAGTTTCACCGTAACCGTGGTTCTTGAATCCTGGAGCTCCTCACGGATCTGTGAGAGCCGTAGATCTCCGTAGCCGTAATACTCGCATCCTGACGGTCCTCTCAGATCAGTGAGCACCGTAGATCTCCGTAACCGTAAACCTCGCGTTCTGGCTCGCCACGCAGCCAGTCCAAGTGGTGAGCAGAGAGGCACGCTGAGTCGTGGCCACGGGCTGCCTGTGCAGACGGTCCCCTCTAGGAGCTCTCACAGCGCCTCATGTCAGAGGTCTAACCAGGTCTGACTGTATCTGACCGCGACGCTTTGTCGTGCTGCGCAGCTGCTGGTCCCCGCCTTCTAGGAGGCATGCGCAATGGCTTGCGCATGCGACACACTCTATTTTACAAACCAGGCCCTTTAGGCCTGAGTGCCAGAATAAATCTGGCCTGTACAAAAAGAAACTGTCCACAGCTCCGCTCCCGGAAACCACCGAGAAAATTCCCGATTCGCCTATCATTGTCCGATTGCGGATCCGACTGCGCCATATCGAAGCATAAACCCAGCGCAGTCATCGCATCCTCCAACAAACAGCACCTTCAACAGATTAATTCTCTCCTCCTTCAGTTCCTGTCATCAAACAATGAACACCTGGGTCTAGGGAAAGGCCTCCGCCTTTACTCCATTGCTACAGCAGCTAGACCTCCATCTAAGGGCGGCCTTGGTGTCAAATGGCCCACTGTCATCACGGAAGCTCAGGCTGCCAAGTGGATACATTCATTCCTCCAGCCCGGGGAAGCACAATGGAAGCACACTCTGCTCTTCTTGCAAGCCTTCCCCAAGCGTGGACACTTCTATCTCTCCCACCCATCTATCCTACGGCTCAAACTCCCATCGATCCACCCGAAGTGGAAAAGCGCCTTCAAGTCCTTCCTCCTTTCTGAACCATCTATTCAACCCCCACGCAGCCTCTTCGAGGAACTAATGAAGGAATATGTTGCATTCAATCGCTTTATCCTTAAGGAGAATGACCAACCTTTCGGTCTCTCGCAACGAGAACGCTGGCTCCTCACCCGTAGTATTACGCTAGCAGATATTCATTCTCACCCTCCCCGTCCATGGTCACGTGCACAGAAATACATCCTTGACGAAGTTAGAGACTCTCTTCCACTTTCTTAGAGAAGAGTTATCTCTGACGGCCCCTCCCTCTTACTTGCTCACAGACATACCCAATACTTCACCATACAGGATCTCACAGGCCTCCCTATTCAGATTGCATTTCACCTCCCGCAACCTTCCATCGACTCAGCGTTACCCATGGCAGTGGATCCCGTCTCCCTTTCACTCAACCCTCACCCCTGGGCACGCACCTCTCACATACGAGGGAAATTACTTACTCCTCTAATTGTGTCAGACGATACGTCCATGCTTGGCCTTCCTGCACGACCTGACCTTCCGGCGTACCGCTTGCCCTCAATCCTCCCCTCCTTAACAAAGATATATCATCGGCTCCTTGCGAGGCACATCTTTTGCCCATCGTATGAGGACAACTGGAAAGAGAAATTCCCTAACAAACCCCTTGACTGGCGATCACTCCGCGCTAAACATAACTTCCTCCCACTTGATCTTAGGGCTAAAGATGTACGGACAAAAATCCTCTTTTGCTTCATACTTGTTGCAAGATGCACCCGTTTCTCCCGAAATGGATCAAATACGTGCCCGTATTGCTCGGCAGAAGAAACAATTGAACAATACTTCCTCTTGTGTCCTCGTCTTCAACCGCTGGCGTCCCGACTACGCACCATTTTCACCTCCCTCTTTCCGGATACCACCCCTTCCACCCTGGAATTGCTTATTGGACCCCTAAAATCCAAAACATTTAGTTCGGCTTGGTCAATTCTTCGTGCCACACTCTTTCAACTTGTCTGGCGAGAGAGATGGGCAGACCCGCGCTCTTCCCCTGCGGATAAGATCATTGCTCTATTTCCAACCGCCTTCCAACAACACATTTGGTTAGTTTCAACCCTGCTCCTGCGGCAAAACTCCAAACGGGCTAAGGCCAAGCTGAAAATCATCGAGGATGACTTCGCTACCGCACTTTACATCAACTACCTCCCCTTCAACAAAGATTGTCATCTATTCTTAAGTTCTTGTTTCACCCTCTGGTGGAAGCACCCCGACATTTACAAGCCACCTTAACATAGTGTCTTGGGGGGCCGTGTGCAACCCCCGGGCTTCTTTGGTGCTGAGGTAGCCCCCCCGACTCAGTCGGCTACGACCAGAAGAAAAACAAAAAAAACAAAAAAAAAACAAGAGGCAGGTGATGCACGCAGCGTGTATAGGGTTCCATAGTAACCGAGCAAAAGTATTCATATTGGTATCTCTTAAGAGGCTAAATAATTGCCTGCAACCTGGACCACATAATAAAAGGTTTGCCATAGGAATTTACTTCATCCATGGAAACAAGAACTGATTGTAAATGGAATCCCAAATTGTCACCCGTATTCGTTCAAACTATTTTTTTTGTTGCCCATTGTGTATGGTTTAGGCGCACCCTTTCTAAACTACATCAAGCAGAGAGAAATGCTAGGCAGCAGGTTGGGGCAGCAACATTGTTGATGCAGCGTGCGGGCTTCCACGCTAGTTGCTTAAGTCAGCTGCCCCCTCAGTCTGCTGCTCTAGAGACTAAGTCTGGAAGCTCTGGGTTTGTTACTCAGAAGTGCGCGCGCCAGTGTTAGCGCCAGAAAGCAGCTGGAAACTGAAAGTAACTGATTAGCAATGAAGAATGAACAACAATGGGAGACCCCTCCAAGTTCTAGCTCCCCCCCAAGCTCTGTAGAGCTTGTAACTCAGTTAACCAGCCAATCAAGAAATAGACCTATTTTTTGGCAGGCAGGGATTTCTCGGTGAGCCCTACCAGACAGCCGACAGCCCAAAACCCGGGCGTCGTCCGTTTTGCCTGAAAACTGGACCATACCATAATACCAACGCTGCAAACGCAGTCGTGCAATCAAAAACAGCTAGAAATATAGTAGCAAGGAGTTATGGCAGCCCGAACCCAGGTAGTGCCTACGATGTTCCATGATGCCGAACAGGGCCATGCAACATGCAAGAAGGACCCTATGCAGAGCATGACGATGCAGACGCGATGGGACGCGCTGGACGTATGCTGACAGCAACTGCGGTAGCAGTGACCGCCGGCAGCACGACCGCCGAGGAGGCCTCCCGATGGAGCTGAGCACGTCACCGGAGAGTGGAGGCTCCAGCGAACTGCGAGTAGACCTCAGCGTGCGTCAGCTCCAACGGAAGACACTCCATCAGCATCGAGTCTCGCCGTCAGTCATCTGCACGCCGATGTACACAAGTCGGGAGGACACAACAGAGCACAATGAGAGATGCGCAAAAAACCAACACTCCCCCATGACTCACAGGTGTAGTGCACATGGGCGGGCAGAGACACGGTCAACATCCAGACTCCCCCAGGGCACGCAGAGACGCAGGCAGAGACAAAGAGGGAAACTCACGGACGCACGCCGACTGAACTCACAGCCTTCTTGAATGAGTCTCGTTTCAGTGCCTTGGTCAGGAAGTCAGCCAGCTGCCGTGTTGTCTCAACCCACACGATGCTGATGCTGCCGTCATGCAACAACGAACGCACATAGTGATACTCAACATTGATGTGCTTTGTGCGTGTGTGATGCACGNAAAAACCAACACTCCCCCATGACTCACAGGCGTAGTGCACATGGGCGGGCAGAGACACGGTCAACATCCAGACTCCCCCAGGGCACGCAGAGACGCAGGCAGAGACAAAGAGGGAAACTCACGGACGCACGCCGACTGAACTCACAGCCTTCTTGAATGAGTCTCGTTTCAGTGCCTTGGTCAGGAAGTCAGCCAGCTGCCGTGTTGTCTCAACCCACACGATGCTGATGCTGCCGTCATGCAACAACGAACGCACATAGTGATACTCAACATTGATGTGCTTTGTGCGTGTGTGATGCACGTCGTCATTGTCGGCGATGGTCATGGCACTCTCATTGTCACAATGCAAGGTGATGGATGCGACAGACTGACACAACTCGGACAACAAACGACGCAACCACACACTCTCACACGCGCCTGAGCCAAGGGCCACGTACTCAGCCTCAGCAGTGCTACGTGCAATGCACCCCTGCTTGCCACTGTGCCAGGACACAGCTGTGCCGCCGATCAGAAAGATCCAGCCCGTGCGACTCTTACCGTCTGGACTGCCGGCCCAGTCACTGTCAGTGTAGCCCACTACGACGACGGACGGCTGGCGGCGGAACATGAGACCTCGCCGAGGGGTCGAGACGACATAGTGCAGTACTCGGATCGCGGCCTCGAAGTGGAGGTGACGCGGCTCCTGAGAGAACTGGGCCAGGAGGTTGACGGCGACCGCGATGTCTGGACGTGTCGTCGTCGCCAAGAACATCAGTGACCCGATGACACGCAGATACGTGGTCACATCAACTGGCTCCCCCACAACAGCTGGGTCCGGACTCTTCAGCTTCACCTGGCCATCGGGTGACATAGGTGAAGATGCGCTAGGCACGAGGGGCAGGTCCTCAGTGAAGCGAGTGGACAAGGTCTGCACATAGGCAGCCTAGTGGACGTGTAGGATGCCCTAGGAGCGATCATGCTCGAGTTCCATGCCCAGGAAGACTCGGGCAGACCCAAGATCCTTCATCTGTTAGGCGGCGTGCAGCAAGTCCTTGACACGCTGGATGGCGGCCGTGTCTGGAGACGCAATGAGGAGATCGTCGACATAGACCAGAACTGCAGCAAAGGTCTGACCTCACGGGCTGAAGAACAGAGCGGGGTCAGTGGTGCTGCGCTGGAGGCCGCCACGGAGAAGCGTGCTCCTGATCTCTGGGTTCTAGCACCGAGGCGACTGCTTCAGGCCATAGAGGGCCTTCCGCAGCCGCCAAACTCTCCCAGTGCCGTCGTCGAAGCCTGGGGGCTGCACCATGTAGAGCTCCTTACCCTCCAATGAGCCATGGAGGAACGCGTTGCTCACGTCCATCTGGTGCAGCTCCCACCCATGCTGGGCAACCAGGCTGAAGAGCGCCCGGCTAGTGGATAACCGACCGACTGGGGCAAATATCTGGTCGTAATCGACCCCAGGGACCTGAGCAAACCCCTTTGCTATGAGGCGGGCCTTGTACTTGTCCAAGGACCCGTCAGGCTTCCACTTGCGCCGAAAGACCCATTTGGCACCAATGGCCTTCCGACCTCGAGGGCGGTCGACGAGGTCATACACGTGGTGCTGCCGGATGGCAGCGAGCTCCTCGGCACAGGCAACATCCCAATGTGTGGCCTCAGGAGAGGCTCGAGCCTCGCGTAGGGTGGCTGGGTCCTCCGGGCGTGCTGTGGACCGGACTGAGAGGGCGTGTGCATCACGAGGTCCAGGTGGGATGCGGGCGAGTGCACCCACGACAGCATGCCGATGCTCGTGATGAAGCATGTCGTAGCCCAATGCAGAGCCTGGGTGAAGGTCTGCGGTGATGGCCGAAGTGGTCAGGCCGAGAGCCTTCGTGCGAGGGTCCCCACTCACGAACGTGGGAGTGGAGGAGACACGTGGAGCCACAGGGGGTCGAGGTGCCACGGGACGCGGTGCGACGGTCTGCGCGCTCACTTTCGGCCGAGGTCGGAGGCTACCGCCTGGGCCACGTGTGTAGCGCGCTCGGGCAGGAGATGGCACTAGGTCCGACAGGCCAACGGAGGTAGACGGGGCTACTGACCTGGAGGAGCCAGCGGACGCGACAGGGGCTGTCGGCCCGGAGGAGCCAACAGATGCGACAGGCGCTGCTGGCCCGGAGGGGCCAGCGGACGTGACAGGAGCAGCTGGGCCGGAGGGGCCAGCGGACGCAACTCGGGCTGCCGGCCCGGAGGGGCCAGCGGACGCGACTGGGGCTGCCGGCCCGGAGGGGCCAGCGGACACGACAGGCGCTGCTGGCCCGGAGGGGCCAGCGGACGCGACTAGGGCAGCGGGTCCGGAGGGGCCAGCGGACGCGACGGGGGCAGCTGGCTCGGAGGGGCCAGCGGACGCGGCTGGGACTGCTAGCCCGGAGTGGCCAGCGGATGCGACTGGGACTCCTGGCCCGGAGAGGCCAGCGGACGCGGCTGGGACTGCTGGTCCGAAGGGGCCAGCAGACGCGACTGGGCTGTTGGCCCGGGAGGGCCAGAGAACGCGACATGGGCTACCGGCTCAGAGGGACGGAGTGACGTGTCACAGGAAGTGACAGGACGGAGTACGGACTCACGACTCCCCCACGCGACGGGAGGGACACGGATGAGCCGGAGCGGATGAGGTCACGGGGAAACAGATCCTCAAAGAAGAGGACATCACGAGACTCGACGATGCAGTGTCGGGATGGGTACCAGAAGCGTCAGGCCTTGGACTAACGAGACACACCGAGGAAGGTGCAGGGGCGTCCGCGGGGGGCGAGCTTGCCGCCCTGCTGTGGGGCGCGCAGCCACACAATGGCCACGCAGCCCCAGACGCAAGCTGGGTGGAGGTCAGCGCGCCGACCGCACCAGTGCTGGTATGGCGTGGACTGGCGGGGAAGGGGACTGTGGGGAATCCGGTTCTAGACCCAGGTCATGTAGGCCATGGCTTCAAAATAGAAGCCATCGGAGAGACCGGACTCGACCCGCATGGTGCGGACGGCATAGGCCATGGTACGGTTCCACCGCTCGGATACGCCATTCTGGGCGGGTGTGTAGGGCGCAGACGTCTCACGGTGGACCCCGCGGGAGGCGAGAAAGGACGTGGCCTCACCCATGTACTCTCCACCGCGATCGGAGGGAAAGCGGCGAAGAGAGCGGCCACACTCACGCTCCGCGAGGACAAGCCAGTCCTAAATGGCTCGGGCGACATCGCTCTTCTGCCGGAGGCAGATGACCCAGCGGTAGCGAGAATAGTCCGTAAGGGTAAGGACATAGCGGCCATGCTCTCCGACGGACTCGGTAGGGAGAGGGCCCATGACGTCTGAGTGGACAAGGTCGAGAGGGGCGGATGCACGGGAGGAAGACAAGGGGTACGTGGACCGGTGCATCTTCCCCTGAGCGCAGTCAATGCACTTAGTGGGGCACGGGAGAGGGAAAGTCTCTGGGTCAAGGCCCTTGGTTGGCTGGGTGCGGAGCACGCTCTCTACGGCGGCAGAGTGGAAGTGGCAAAGGCGGCGATGCAAGAGGCGGGTGTGCTGAGGAGACAGCGTACTGGTGACAAACACATGGCCTGTGGCAGCCGACTGGGAGGAGACGGGAGGAGAAGAGGATAGGCGAGGAACATGCCACAGGTTGCCACGGGCGGTGGCATGCAGGTTGACAAGACCAGATGCATGTAACGATACAGTGCCAACACCACGCGAGTGCACAACGTCCATGCTCATGCAGTCAAGGGCAGTCACGGACAGGAGGTTGAGCTCGAGACCAGGGACGAAGAGGACATCGGTCAGAAAGACGTCACCGGCAGGACCACGGAAACGAACGACGCCAACACCACAGACAGGCAACACTTGTCCGGAACCCGTCCGGACACCGGAGACATCGCCTACAGGACCGAGCATACTGAAGGCCTCACCAGAGGCCGTCATGTGATGCGTGGCCCCAGAGTCAATGATCCAGGTCTCAGCAGGGTCCTGGACAGGGGTCGCCAGATCGCTAACGGTCACATGGCAGCAAGCGAGGGACGCAGACGCAGTAGAAGGAGGCGCGAAACGAGACTGCCAATCGTCAAGCCATGCAATGTCGTCAACGAGGGGGGTGGAGGAGACAATGGGAGACAACAAGACAGACGAGGAGACGGGAAACGACCACAGCTCAGTCTCAGTCATGCAGGGCTGGGCATGAAGGAAGGAGGTGATGCAACTCGCAGTTCCCTGGGGAGGAGGGCGAGGCAGGCCAAGCTGGAGCGCGATGAACTGCTCCAGCTGACGCTCACGGGAGGACGCCCCGGGAGTGTAGACGAAGTGCGGAGTGACGGCTCCAGAGCCCAGGTAGTAGGAGGACTTAGCCGGCGAAGGAAGCGGAGGCGCCGACGGCTGTCGGTAGTACTGCTGTGGCGCGGGTGTGTGCAGGATAGGCGGAGCTGTCGGAGTGGCGGAGCTGCTGGACGAGATCGGAGTGGAAGGGCCAACAGCAGCGACGGCGGCAGAGGCAAGACGGCGCTCCCGCTGGCGGCGCATGGTGGCGATGATGCGCGCCTCGTCCGTCGGGAGAGGGCACGTGTACCACCCGTGCTCGGGCTGACCACAGTTGTGGCAGACCGAGCCACCACTGCTGGACCCGGTCGACGACTGCTGTTGCTGATGCTGCGGCGGACCCTTGCCTTTCTTGTTCCGGCTCTTCTTCGTTTTCCCCGAAGACGATGAGGTAGCTGCGGCGAGGGAGGCGACGGCCACGGAGGCAACGGCAGGGGAGGCGACGGCAGGGGATGCAAGAGCCTCCGTGCGATGGAGCTGGGACTCCTGGCGAGCTTCCTCAATGCCGAGGAAGAGCTCGTATTCCCAGGGCATGAGGGTGCCCTGGGCCGCCATGGTGGAGAGGACGTCCTGGGGGTGGTGTACGAAGACGTCCGCGTACACGCTGGTGGCGCCGCGTTTGATGGTGATGAGCGCGGACAAAGGGGGCGGAGCAGATTTGCCGAGACGACGAAGGATGTCCTCCGCCCGCTGCCAGTAGGCAGTGACCGTCTCGGTCTCCCCCATGTGCAGGGAGTTGAACTCCCGGAGCAGACGGCTGATCTCAGCGTCGCTGGACAGGCGATGGGGCCTGGTGAGGACATGCCATGCGGCTGCAGGGTCTGGGATGTCGCCAGCAGTGAAGTCGCCGAGGAAAGGCTCTAGGGCCAGGCGGGAAGCTGGAGGGGCGACTGGGACAAGGGCACGGACGGCGCGACCAGCGTCATACAACTGGTCNGAAGGATGTCCTCCGCCCGCTACCACTATGCAGTGACCATCTCGGTCTCCCCCATGTGCAGGGAGTTGAACTCCCGGAGCAGACGGCTGATCTCAGCGTCGCTGGACAGGCGATGGGGCCTGGTGAGGACATGCCATGCGGCTGCAGGGTCTGGGATGTCGCCAGCAGTGAAGTCGCCGAGGAAAGGCTCTAGGGCCAGGCGGGAAGCTGGAGGGGCAACTGGGACAAGGGCACGGACGGCGCGACCAGCGTCATACAACTGGTCGGCCTCGGTGGAGTCGTAAGGGAGGGTGTAGTACGCCCATAGGCCCTCACCTTGAGCCCAGATCCGGAAGTTGAGCTCCCAGCTCCGGAACTGCTCGCCGGCCTGAAGCGGTGGCGGCGGCGTCTCAAAGTCCTTCTGCCTGCGGCCGGCACCCAGAGTGGGGCCAAGGATGGAGGTCACTGTCTGCTGCTGGCGCTGAGTCTGCTGCTGTGCCAGGTAGTACGTGGCAGCAGACACAACTAGACCGGCGTGCCTTGGAGGGACGAACGATGGTAGCACACTGGTGGCAGTCTGGGTGGCTATTGGCTGTAGCGCTGCAAGTTACTGCGTCAAGGCGGCGAGCTGTTGCTGAAGAGCAGCGAGGGGGTCAGGATTGCCGCCAACGACACCAGTGGGCTACTGCTGCTGCTACTGCTGCTACTGCTGCTGCTACTACAGTCGCTGCACGAAAGGGGGGGTAGGAGTCCCTCCAATAGAGGAGGACCCCTCCTCACCGGGGCTACCAGCCATGCTGTAGTGTCACTTGTTTGTTTCCCCCCCCCCTTTTTTTTTAGTACTGCTGATGTCAGCAGTGACGTCAGCCGCGAATGGCTCACATCAGCAGAGGCTACTGCGTGTGTGTAGTGCTATTGTTTTCCCCCCTGAGTTTGTTTTTTTTGTTGATGACGTCAACACGGATGGCAGTAGTGACGTCAGCGGACGGCCGCTGATGTCAGCAGCGGTGGATGCAGGCGCTGCTGTGGGGCTGCAGCCGTGGTTGTTGCTGTTGCTGCGGTGGCTGCTGCTGCTGCCGCTGTTTTTGCTGTTGCGGCTACGGCTGCGCCTGTTGCTGCGGCTGCTGCGGCCGCTACTACTGCTGCTGCTGCTACTGCTGTGGCTGTGGCTGCGGCTGCTGCTGCTATTGTAGCTGCTGCTGTTGCTTGCTGCGGATGCGGCTGCGGCTGTTGCTACTGCTGCAACTGTTGCTGCTGCTTGTTGCGGCTGCTGCAGCGGCTGCTACTGCTACTGCTGCTGCTTGCTGCGGCCGCTGCTGTTGTTCCTGCTACAGCTATGGCTGCAGCTGCAACAACTACTGCAGCTGTGGTTGCACTTGCAACAGTTGCTGTAGCTTCGGCTGCTGATGCGGCTGTTGCGGCTGCTGCTGAAGCTGTTGCGACTGCTGCTGCAGCTGTTGCTGCTGCTGCCGCGCCTGCAGTGAACAGGAGGAAGGGGGGGTCACTGCGCGTTTTTTGTTGTTCTTGCTCGTCGCTGCGAGCTCGCTGCTCGTTGCGAGCGACGAGCTGCGAGCAGCAAGCTCGCTGCTTGTTGCTCGCAGCGAGCAGCGAGCTTGCTGCCTGCAGCTCACTGCTTGCAGCGAGCAACGAGCTGCGGGCAGCTGCGACTGCTGTTGTTGCGGCTGCGGCTGCGGCTGCTGCTGCTGCTGCAACTGCTACTGCTGCTTGCTACGGCTGCGGCTGCGGCTGCTACTATTGTTGCAGCTGTTGCTGCTGCTTGCTGTAGCCGCTGCTACTACTGCTGCTGCGGCCGGCTGCTGCTACTGCCGCCGGCTACTGCTGCGAGCTGCTGCGCGCTGCTACTGCTGCCGGCTGCTGCTCGCTGCCGGTGATGCTGCTGCCGGCTGCTACTGTTGCGGGCTGCTGTTGCTACGAGATGCTGCTGCTGCCAGCTGCTGCTGTGTGCTGTTGTTGCTGGCCGCTGCTGCCACTGCTCGCTGCTGCAGCAAGCTGCTGCTGTTGCTGCTAGCTGCTGCTGTCAGTCACACCTGGAGGACGTCGCAGCGTGCGTCGTCGCTAGCAAGGGCCTGACGTGGCCGGCCGCTCACCACCTCGCGTCAAGCGTGGGGTCAGTGCTGCCGGAAAAAAATCAGGCAGCATTTCCCCTGGCCCTGTGGCCGTGGGAAAAATTCTGACGCCGCCACCAGGCGGGTCAATGCTGCCTGAAAAAATCCGGCAGCATTTCCCCTGCACTGGCGCGTATGGAGGTCCGCCGGCGTTGTCCTGCACCTGTACGCCAGTCTTCTGCTACTGCTGCTACGCTCTGGCTCTGATACCAAGACAGGATTGCTAGGCAGCAGGTTGGGGCAACAGCGTTGTTGATGCAGCGTGCGGGCTTCCACGCTAGTTGCTTAAGTCAGCTGCCCCCTCAGTCTGCTGCTGTAGAGACTAAGTCTGGAAGCTCTGGGTTTGTTACTCAGAAGTGCGCGGGCCAGTGTTAGCGCCGGAAAGCAGCTGGAAACTGAAAGTAACTGATTAGCAATGAAGAATGAACAACAATGGGAGATCCCTCCAAGTTCTAGCTCCCCTCTAGCTCTGTAGAGCTTGTTACTCAGCTAACCAGCCAATCAGGAAATAGACCTATTTTCTGGCAGGCAGGGTTTTCTCGGTGAGCCCTACCAGACAGCCGATAGCCCAAAACCCGGGCGTCGTCCGTTTTGCCTGAAAGCTGGACCATACCATAATACCGACGCTGCGAACGCAGTCGTGTGCTCAGAAACAGCTAGAAAAACAGTAGCAAGGAGTTATGGCTGCCCGAACCCAGGCAATGCCCACGATGGTCCATGATGCCGAACAGGGCCATGCAACATGCAACAAGGACCCTATGCAGAGCATGACGATGCAGACGCGATGGGACGCGCTGGACGTATGCTGACAGCAACTGCGGTGACAGTGACCGCCGGCAGCACGACCGCCGAGGAGGCCTGCCGATGGAGCTGAGCACGTCGCCAGAGAGTGGAGGCTCCAGCAAACTGCGAGTAGACCTCAGCGTGCGTTGGCTCCACCGGACGACACTCCATCAGCGTCGAGTCTCGCCGTCAGTCATCTGCACGCCGATGTACACAAGCCGGGAGAACACAACAGAGCACAATGAGAGATGCGCAAAAAACCAACACAAGTTACGCTAGTTTTTTTCCACCTTTTGTGGATGTAAAAGTGGAAAAAAAAAACAAAAAGTGAACGAATGTGCTTGAAAGTATAGTATTATGTATAACAATTCACCAACATATTGAACAAGAACCTCAAAAGGTATTTCTTCTCTTTTTATGAATATGGTTCTATCTGATGACTAATTGATTTAAATGATATTTACTTGTTCTTGTATTGTGAACATGCTATTTTCACACGTTTATTGTGAGCTTCGCTTAATAAAACATTATCTTTTAGAAATTTGGATGAATGTTGAATGTTTCCTTACTTCATAAGAAATAATGTGACGTAATTATAGGCATAACTTTATTTATTCACCTCATTGTATGAAGGTGGTTGAATTTCCTTTCTTGCAATTGCATTTTGACCCTGCTTGAAGCCGGGTTCATGATTCTCAAGAGTTTAGTATTACGACCAGTTTTGTGAAACTGCATAGGGCGAGGCCAAGGGGGAGCGGCTGGAGGGCCTCAACGTACAGTCCATACCATTGTATCCTAGCGTGCGACTGCTCACTCCGTTCTATCCGGGATCTGTCCGGAATTCTAGGTCGATGTCCGTGATTTTTTTGTCTGGGCTGACCTCACCTAGGCGTCTGCGGACCTCGGGGCGCATACAGTCTGACTGATTCTTGCGCCCTGATTTGTGGATATGACAGGAAAACGACCGATCCACCAATCACGATTTTCTTGAAGCATCTTTTGGCCACGAACCAATTGTAATAGGTTACTATGTAACCCAAAAGGCATAAAAAGTCCCCAAATGTCATAATCCAACTTCTTATTGTTATATTTCGGCGTAAAAAGAATTAAAATGTAAATTAGAGAATTTTATTGTCTTTTGTGTTGTGAATATGCCAATCTAGAAGGTATTCTATGTAAGTAAAGCCTTTGATAATTATTGAGGACTTTGTACCAATGTTATCTCTTCTTTTTAGTGGTATAATAAGGTTTTTCGAGAGGCATTTACATTTTGTGTACTATTTGCATTTTTTTGGTGAAGAAAACTGTGTGAAATGACATCTATCTAGCATCTTGTATTCGGGGACATCAAGAATCCTGTATTGTTTCCCGGTCTTCCGCCCAGAAAATCGAGAAATTCTCCTATTGGTCAGTTCTTGGCCACGAACCGATTGCAATGGGTTACTATGTAACCCAAAAATCGAAGCGTCGGAACACCACATTCATAACCCACCACATCGGCACCTTCCGCACGGATTTCTCGCGCTCCTCTGCGAACTGCCGACGACCGACCCCTCGTGTCCGTTGGTCACTGCAGCATCAATCCTACTCTTTCCCTACACTGAACGAACCGGCAACCATGGCAGAGCAGCCGCAGACAACACCATCGGCAGGCGCATCGACGGCGCTGGCCGCGGAAGGTGAAGCGGGCAGCGGCGTAGCTGGCAAGGGGGGTGAACGGCGCGGTATACCCATCGCGCCATTTGTGACGAACGTGCAGGAGCTGGTGGGCGAGCGCGAGCCCGACCTCGTGCTCAAAGGCCTCGACGACCGGTGCGGGAAAACTAGCCTTTTTCCCCCCCGGCATGCTGTTATCCGCGCCATCCGCTCAAGAGCTTGGACGAGCGGTTTGCGTGGTCATGCGGCGTGAATTTGTGCTGCTCACCTTCACACAGGCATACTTGGTCAATTGTGTTCCTATCTTGGAGGGCTTGGACCCCGAGTGCGGTCGTGTGCATGTGCACGTGCGTATGCCGGTTAATGTGCAAGCCCGTCTTGCACTGTTCGCACGTTGAGTTGTTCTGACATTCTTGCCGCTGTCCATTTCTCAAGACTTCCGCGCCTTCTGACGAAATCCAATGGCTC
>SZWC01001042.1:0-10310 GCA_023375785.1 Penium margaritaceum
GGTTGTCTGTTGGGGATTGCAAGGAGTGAAGAGTGCCTGCTGTAGCTTGGTCATTGTATGCTGATGTTGGTAGTGATGAGGGAGGCAGGTACAAAGCTTGAGCTGCTGAGAAAGGAGGGAGGAGTGTCAGATGCAGTGTTTCTGGATGCCTGCTGCGATTGAGAAAGATGCTAGTTTTCGTGTGATGCAGTCTCACCAAGCGGTGCCCATACACCGTTCAGGGATACTGCTAGCACGGATTCTAATGCTCAGAAAGGCGAATGACTGATGAATGGAGTTGCTGCTGTTGTAATGACCGTTGCTGACGGCTTGGCAGGAACGCGCGTCAGCGAGGAGCTTTAGTCGGCAAAGGGAGGATGGAGGGTCTGAAGGTACAAGTAGTCGGTGAAACGTTTGAAGTGGTTGGTTTGAAGTGACAAAACGTGATAGATGGATGACTTTGCTTGAACGGCTGCGATGTCTGTAAAAGAAGGAGGATGGTCGGTTTCTGCTGTTGCTCCTGCTGCTGTTGTTGGAGTTTTACACCGTCACCGGGCCGCACCCATACACGGATCAGTGAAGGTGGTCACACTTTGTAGGAGGAGGCTGTTTGTTTGTGAGGAATTGCTGTTGCTTCGGTGGAATGCGATGCTGCTGCTGCTGGGGAAAGGACTGCTGGCGAATTGGTCATGGAGCGCTTTAGTGAAGTGCTTCAGGCGCCAGGAGATGTAGGCAGCGCGTGGAGGAGGATTGTTTGCTCAGAATCATCTGCTGAACTATGATACCATATCAGGATTTTGGAGGTGCTGCAGAGAGTGTGGAGAGTGATCTGGAGTGCGGGATGGAACCGAGTCGCCGTCCGAGGCGCGGGCAAGCAGGAGAGAGGAGAAATAACTTGGAGATGAGTGATGAGGATGCTGGGAATGATACTACGGTTAAGGACAAAGGCAGGAAGACTGCAGGACACTGCACAGTTTGGTGAGTCGAAGTAGACGCATGGCCATTGTAGCGAGTAAGTGACCGAGGCGTGGACCGAAGGCCTCAGCGCCGCGGTCACGACAGTACGAAGTGCACACGGACAAAGGAATGGCTGACGTCGAGATGAAGGGAAAGCGAATGTAGTTGTAACCCAACGGGAAGAACGGTGATGGACGGATGGAGGAAATCGAAGAAGATATGCCACAGCTTGTGGGCAGAAAGCGGAAAGCAGCGAGATGCCACGGCGTCGAGGCAGGCAACGGGAAGCAACGGAAGTGCCACAGCTTGGAGGCGGGTAGCGGAAGGCAACGGAATTGCCACGGCACAGAGGCAGGCGATGAAAGAAGGCGGAGTGCCACAGCACAAAGGCGGGCAGCGGAAAGAAGGCGGAGTGCCACAGTACGGAGGCGGGGCAACGGGAGGGAAAATGACTTAGATTGAATGGATGCAAGAAATACAAGGATGTGAGTGCTACGTATATACTTTGCTAGTGTGGGTTACTAGAGTGCTCCTAGTGGAGAGTGGAGCCGCGGGGTGGAGGAGTGCTGCCGGTGCCGGTCCACGTACTTGATGTTTGGATGCGTACGTATCTTGGTCCTGGGGATGCGAGGAGGCGGACGTGGTCCGCGACTTTGTCGCGACGTGTGAAGCAGGCCACACGGCGGGTTTTGGACAAGTGAGAATGGGGGAACGTGGGTCTTCGGTGCTGGTATGAGCACCAACCAGATCCTCGGAGTTGAGCCTGATCACTTATTTTCTTTTATTCTTGTGTCACCGGCTCGATGGGTATATCTGTGATCTTTTCCTGTTGTACCCCAAGTCTTGTGCCATTGTTTCTTTTACTCTTCTGACAGTTTATACCTGCAAGGTCATGCATATTAGATCTGCACTGTGATTGGGCACTCTGACCGTGGCTGACTCGTGTTATGATCAATAGAAGTAAATGTAAATTGGATACATTTGTGGTCATGGTTAGTGGCACATGCCAACTTTTTCAAGGCATTGCGCATAATAGCCACACCGAGCCACCAGTATTCTACCTTGTTTGTACCTGCAAGGTCATGCCCCGTACATCTGCACTGTGATTGGACACTCTGACCGTGGCTGGCTCGTGTTATGATTCATAGCCGTTTAAGGTACTTGGTAAACTTTGCGGTCATGGTCAGTGGCACATGCCAACTTTGTCAAGGCATTGTGCACAATAGCCATGCCAAGCCACCTGTTTTTTACCTTGTTTGTACCTGCAAGGTCATGCCTAGTATATCTGCACTGCGATTGGACACCCTGACCGTGGCTCACTCGTGTTATGATCAATAGAAGTAAAAGTCACTTGGATACATTTGTGGTCATGGTCGGTGGCACATGCCAACTTTGTCAAGGCATTGTGCACAATAGCCACACCGAGCCACCAGTATTCTACCTTGTTTATACCTGCAATATCATGATTAGTACATCTGCACTGTGATTGGACACTCTGACCGTGGCTGACTCGTGTTATGATCAATAGAAGTTAAAGTCACTTGGATACATTTGTGGTCATGGTCAGTGGCACATGCCAAATTTGTCAAGGCATTGCGCACAATAGCCACACCGATCCACAAGTATTCTACCTTGTTTGTACCTGCAAGATCATGCCCAGTACATCTGCACTGTGATTGGACACTCTGACCGTGGCTGACTCGTGTTATGATTCATAGCCGTTTAAGATACTTGGTAAGCGTTTTGGTCATGGTCAGTGGCACATGCCAACTTTTTCAAGGCATTGCGCACAATACAACGTCGAGCCACCAGTATTCTACCTTCTTTGCACATGCAAGGTCATGCCTTGTACATCTGCACTGTGATTAGACACTCTCACCGTGGCTGACTCGTGTTATGGTGAATAGAATTAAATGTCACCTGGATACATTTGTGGTCATGGTCAGTGGCACATTCCAACTTTGTCAAGGCATTGCGCACAATAGCCGCACCGAGCCACCAGAATTATACCTTGTTCATACCTGTAAGGTCATGCCTAGTATATCTGCACTGTGATTGGACACTATGACCGTGGCTGACTTGTGTTATAATTCATAGCCGTTTAACATACTTGGTAAACTTTGTGGTAATGGTCAGTGGCACATGCCAACTTTGTCAAGGCATTGCGCACAATAGTCGTTCCAAGCCACAGGTTTTTTACATTGTTTATACCTGCAAGGTCATGCCTACTACATCTGAACTGTGATTGGGCATTCTGACTGTGGATGACTCCTGTTACGATTCGTAAACGTTAAAGTCACTTGGTAAACTTTGTGGTCATGGTCAATGGCACATGCCAACTTTGTCAAGGCATTGCGCACAATAGTCGTTCCAAGCCACGGGTTTTTTACATTGTTTAGACCTGCAAGGTCATGCGTATTAGATGTGCACAATGATTGGGTACTCTGACCGTGGCTGACTCGTGTTATGATTCGTAGAGGTCAAAGTCACTTGGTAAACTTTATCGTCATGGTCAGTGGCACATGCCAACTTTGTCAAGGCATTGCGCACAGTAGCCACACCGAGCCACCAGTATTCTACCTTTTTTGCATCTGCAATTTCATGCCTAGTACATCTGCACTGTGATTGGACACTCTGACCGTGGCTGACTCGTGTTATGACTAATAGCCATTTAAGGTACTTGGTAAACTTTGTGGTCATGGTCAGTGGCACATGCCAACTTTGTCAAGGCATTGCGCACAATAGCCGTGCCAAGCCACCGGTTTTTTAACTTGTTTATACATGCAATATGATGCATATTAGATGTGCACAATGATTGGCCACTCTGACCGTGGCTGACTCGTGTTACGATTCGTAGAAGTTAGAGTCACTTGGTAAACTTTGTGGTCATGGTCAGTGGCACATGCCAACTTCGTCAAGGCATTGCACACAATAGCCACACCGCGCCACCAGTATTCTACCTTGTTTGTACCTGCAAGGTCATGCCTAGAACATCTGCACTGTGATTGAACACTCTGACCATGGTTGACTTGTGTTATGATCACTAGAATGAAACGTCACTTACTTGTATTTGTGGTCATGGTCAGTGGAACATGCCAACTTTGACAAGGCATTGCGCACAATAGCCACACCGAGCCACCAATATTCTACCTTGCTTATACCTGTAAGGTCATGCCCATTATATCTGCACTATGACTGGACACTCTGACCGTTGCTGACTCGTGTTGTGATTCATAACCGTTTATGGTACTTGGTAAACTTTGCGGTCATGGTCTGTGGCACATGCCAGCTTTTTCAAGGCATTGGGCACAATAGCCATGCCAAGCCACCGGTGTTTTACCTTGTTTATACCTGTAAGGTCATGCCTAGTGCATCTGAACTGTGATTGGGTACTCGGACTGTGGCTGACTCGTGTTACGATTCATAGACGTTAAAGTTACTTGGTAAACTTTGTGGTCATGGTCAGTGGCACATGCCAACTTGGTCTAGGCATTGCGCACAATAGCCACACCGAGCCACCATTACTCTACCTTGTTCATACCTGCGAGGTCATGCGCAGTATATGTGCACTATGATTGGACACTCTGACTGTGGCTGACCCGTGTTATCATTCATAGCCGTTCAAGGAACCTGGTAAACTTTGTGGTCATGGTCAGTGGCACATGCCAGCTTGGTCTAGGCATTGCGCACAATAGCCACACCGAGCCACCATTACTCTACCTTGTTCATACCTGCGAGGTCATGCGCAGTATATGTGCACTATGATTGGACACTCTGACTGTGGCTGACCCGTGTTATCATTCATAGCCGTTCAAGGAACCTGGTAAACTTTGTGGTCATGGTCAGTGGCACATGCCAGCTTGGTCTAGGCATTGCGCACAATAGCCACACCGAGCCACCATTACTCTACCTTGTTCATACCTGCGAGGTCATGCGCAGTATATGTGCACTATGATTGGACACTCTGACTGTGGCTGACCCGTGTTATCATTCATAGCCGTTCAAGGAACCTGGTAAACTTTGTGGTCATGGTCAGTGGCATATGCCAACTTTGTCAAAGCATTGCGCACAATAGCCGTGCCAAGACACCGGTTTTTAACCCTGTTTATGCCTGCAAGATCATGCATATAAGATGTGCACTGTGATTGGGTACTCTGACTGTGGCTGACTCGCGTTTTGATTCATAGCCGTCTAAGGTACTTGGTAAACTTTGTGGTCATGGTCAGTGACACATGCCAGCTTTGTCAAGGCATTGCGCACAATAGCCATGCCAAGCCACCGGTTTTTTACCTTGATCATACCTGCAAGGTCATGCCTTGTACATCTGAATTGTGGTTGGGCACTCTGACTGTGGCTGACTTGTGTTACGATTCATAGAAGTTAAAGTCACTTGGTAAACTTTGTGGTCATGGTCATTGGCACATGCCAAATTGGTGAAGGCATTGCGCACACTAGCCACACCGAGCCACCAGTATTCTACCTTGTTTGCACGTACAAGATCATGCCTATTACATCTGCACTGTGGTTGGACACTCTGGCCGTGGCTGACTCGTGTTATGATCAATAGAAGTAAAAGCCACTTGGATACATTTGTGGTCATGGTCAGTTGCACATGCCAACTTCGTCAAGGCATTGCACACAATAACCACACCGAGCCACCAGTATTCTACCTTGTTTATACCTGTAAGGTCATGCCAAGTATATCTGCACTGTGATTGGACACTCTGACCGTGGCTGACCCGTGTTGTGATTCATAGCCGTTTAAGGTACTTGGTAAACTTTGTGGTCATGGTCAGTGGCACATGCCAACTTTGTCAAGGCATTGCGCACAATAGCCATGCCAAGCCACCGGTTTTTAACCTTGTTTATACCTGAAAGGTCATGCCTAGTACATCTGAACTGTGATTGGGCACTCTGACTGTGGCTGACTTGTGTTACGATTCGTACAAGTTAAAGTCACTTGGTAAACTTTGTGGTCATGGTCAGTGGCACATGCCAACTTTGTCCAGGCATTGCGCACAATAGCCTGGCCAAGACACCAGTTTTTAACCCTGTTTATACCTGCAAGGTCATGCATATTTAATGTGCACTGTGATTGGGTACTCTGCCTGTGGCTGAATCGTGTTATGCTTCATAGAAGTTAAAGTCAATTGGTAAACTTTGTGGTCATGGTCAGTGGCACATGCCAACTTTGTCAAGGCATTGCGCACAATAGCCACACCAAGCCACCAATATTCTAACTTTTTTACACCTGCAAGATCATGCCTAGTGCATCTGCACTGTGATTGGACACTCTGACTGTGGCTGACTCGTGTTATGATCAATAGAGGTAAAAGTCACTTGGATACATTTTTGGTCATGGTCAGTTACGCATGCCAGCTTTGTCAAGGCATTACGCACAATAGCCACACCGAGCCACCAGTATTCTACCTTGTTCATACTTGCGAGGTCATGCGCAGTATATCTGCACTATGATTGGACACTCTGACTCTTGGCTGACTCGTGTTATGATTCATAGCCGTTAAAGGTACTTGGTAAACTTTGTGGTCATGATCAGTGGCACATGCCAACTACGTAAAGGCATTGCGCACAATAGCCGTGCCAAGCCACCAGTTTTTTAACATGTTTATACCTCTAAGGTCATGCATATTAGATGTGCACTGTGATTGGGCACTCTGACCGTGGCTGACTCGTGTTACCATTCGTAGAAGTTAAAGTCACTTGGTAAACTTTGTGGTCATGGTCAGTGGCACATGACAACTTTGTCAAGGCATTGCGCACAATAGCCACACCGAGCCACCAGTATTCTACCTTGTTTGCACCTGCAAGATTATGCCTAGTACATCGGCACTTTGATTGGACACTCTGACCGTGGCTGACTCGTGTTATGATCAATAGAAGTATAAGTCACTTGGATACATTTGTGGTCATGGTCAGTGGCACATGCCAACTTTGTCAAGGCATTGCACGCAATAGCCACACCGAGCCCCCAGTATTGTACCTTGTTCATACCTGTATAGTCATGTCCTGTATATCAGCACTGTGATTGGACACTCTGACCGTGGCTGACTCGTGTTATGATTCATAGCCGTTTAAGGTACTTGGTAAACTTTGTGGTCGTGGTCAGTGGCACATGCCAACTTTGTCAAGGCATTGCGCACAATAGCCATGACAAGCCACCGGTTTTGTAACTTGTTTATACCTGCAAGGTCATGCATATTAGATGTGTACTGTGATTGGGCACTCTGATCGTGGCTGACTTGTGTTACGATTCGTAGAAGTTAAAGTCACTTGGTAAACGTTATGGTCATGGTCAGTGGCACATGCCAACTTTGTCAAGGCTTGTGTACAATAGCCACACCAAGCCACCAGTATTCTACATTGTTTGCGCCTGCAAAATCATGCCTAGTACATCTGCACTGTGATTGGGAACTCTGACCGTCTTTGACATGTGATATGATTCATAGTCGTTTAAGGTACTTGGTAAACTTTGTGGTCATGGTCACTGGCACATGCCAACTTTGTCAAGGCATTGCGCACAAAAGCCGTGCCAAGCCACCGGTTGTTTAATTTGTTTATACTTGGAAGGTCATGCATATTCGATGTGCACTATGACTGGGCACTCTGACCGTGACTGACTTGTATTACGATTCGTAGAAGTTAAAGTCACTTGGTAAACTTTGTGGTCATGGTCAGTGGTTCATGCCAACTTTGTCAAGGCATTGCGCACAGTAGCCACACCGAGCCACCAGTATTCTACCTTGTTTGCACCTGCAAGATCATGCATAGTACATCTACACTGTGATTGGACACTCTGACTGTGGCTGACTCGTGTTAAGATTAAGTCACTTTGTGGTCATGGTCAGTGGCACATGCCTACTTTGTCAAGGCATTGTGCACAATAGCCATGCCAAGCCACCGGCTTTTTACCTTGTTTATACCTGCAATGTCATGCATATTAGATGTGCGCTTTGATTGGGCCCTCTGACCGTGGCTGACTCGTGTTATGATTCGTAGAAGTTAAAGTCACTTGGTAAACTTTGTGGTCATTGTCAGTGGCACGTGCCAACTTTGTAAAGGCATTGCGCACAATAGTAACACCGAGCCACCAGTATTCTACCTTGTTTGAACCTGTAAGATCGAGCCTAGTACATGTGCACTGTGATTGGACACTCTGACCCTGGTTGATCGTGTTATGATCAATAGAAGTAAAAGTCACTTGGATACATTTTTGGTCATGGTCAGTGGCACATGCCAACTTTGTCAAGGCATTGCGCACAATAGCCACACCGAGCCACCAGTATTTTACCTTGTTTATACATGTTTGGTCATGCCCAGTATATCTGCACTGTGATTGGGCACTCTGACCGTAGCTGACTCGTGTTATGATTCATAGCCGTTTAAGGTACTTGGTAAACTTTGTCGTCATGGTCAGTGGAACATGCCAACTTTGTCAAGGCATTGCGCACAATAGCCACACCGAGCCACCAGTATTTTACCTTGTTTATACATGTTAGGTCATGCCCAGTATATCTGCACTGTGATTGGGCACTCTGACCGTAGCTGACTCGTGTAATGATTCATAGCCGTTTAAGGTACTTGGTAAACTTTGTCGTCATGGTCAGTGGAACATGCCAACTTTGTCAAGGCATTGCGCACAATAGCCATGCTAAGCCACCGGTTTTTTAACTTGTTTATACCTGCAAGGTCATGCATATTACATGTGCACTGTGATTGGGCACTCTGACCGTGGCTGACTCGTATTACGATTCGTAGAAGTTAAAGTTACTTGGTAAACTTTGTGGTCATGGTCAGTGGCACATGCCAACTTTGTCAAGAAATTGCGCACAATAGCCACACGGAGCCACCAGTATTGTACCTTATTTATACCTGCAAGGTTATGCCCAGTATATCTGCACTATGATATGACACTCTGACCGTGGTTGACTCGTGTTATGATTCATAGCCGTTTAATGAACTTGGTCAACTTTGTGGTCATGGTCAGTGGCAAATGCCAACTTTGTCAAGGCATTGCGCACAATATTCGTGCCAAGCTACCGGTTTTTTACCTTGTTCATACTTGCAATGTCATGCATATTAGATGTACGGTTTGATTGGGTACTCTGACCGTGGCTGGCTTGTGTTGTGATTCGTAGAAGTTAAAGTCACTTGGTAAACTTTGTGGTCATGATCAGTGGCACATGCCAACATTGTCAAGGCATTGTGCACAATAGCCACATGGAGCCGCCAGTATTGTACCTTGTTTGCACCTGCAAGATCATTCCTAGTATATCTGCACTATGATTGGACACTCTGACCGTGGCCGACTCATGTTATGATAAATAGAAGTAAAAGTCACTTGGATACATTTGTGGTCATGGTCAGTGGCACATGCCAACTTTGTCAAGGCATTGCGCACAATAGCCACACCGAGCCACCAGTATTTTACCTTGCTTATACCTATAAGGTCATGCCCAGTATATATGCACTGTGATTGGACACTCTGACAGTGGCTGACTCGTGTTATGACTCATAGCAGTTCAAGGTACTTGGTAAACTTTGTGGTCATGGCAGTGGCACATACCAACTTTGTCAAGGAATTGCGCACAATAGCCATGCCAAGACACCAGCTTTTACCCTTGTTTATACCTGGAAGGTCGTGCATATAACATGCGCGCTGTGATTGGGCACTCTGACCGTGGCTGACTTGTGTTACGATTCGTACAAGTTGAGGTCACATGGTAAACTTTGTGGTAATGGTCAGTGGCACATGCCAACTTTGTGAAGGCATTGCGCACAAAAGCCACACCGAGCCACCAGTATCTTTCCTTTTCTGAACCTGCAAGATCATGCCTAGTACATCTGCACTATGATTGGACACTCTGACCGCGGCTGACTTGTGTTATGATCAATAGAAGTAAAAGTCACTTGGATACATTTGTGGCCACAGTCAGTGGCACATGCCAATTTTGTCAAGGCATTGCGCACAATAGCCAAACAATACACCAGTATTCTACCTTGTTTGCACCTGCACAATCATGCGTAGTACATCCGCACTGTAATTGGACACTCTGACCGTGGCTGACTCGTGTTATGATCAATAGAAGTAAAAGTCACTTGGATACATTTGTGGTCATGGTCAGTGGCACATGGCAACTTTGTCAAGGCATTGCGCAAAATAGCCAGACCGAGCCATAAGTATTCTACCTTGTTTGTACCTGCAAGATCATGCCTAGTACATCTGCACTGTGATTGGACACTCTGACCGTGGCTGGCTCGCGTTATGATTCATAGCCGTTTAAGGTAGTTGGTAAACTTTGTGGTCATGGTCACTGGCACATGCCAACTTTGTCAAGGCATTGCGCACAATAGCC
>SZWC01001042.1:12167-23106 GCA_023375785.1 Penium margaritaceum
ATCTGCACTGTGATTGGACACTCTGACCGTGGCTGGCTCGCGTTATGATTCATAGCCGTTTAAGGTAGTTGGTAAACTTTGTGGTCATGGTCACTGGCACATGCCAACTTTGTCAAGGCATTGCGCACAATAGCCGTGCCAAGCCACCGGGTTTTTACCTTGCTTATGCCTGCAAGGTAATGCATATTAGATGTGCACTGTTATTGGGCACTCTGACCGTGGCTGAATCGTGTTAGGATTCGTAGAGGTTAAAGTCACTTGTAAACTTTGTGGTCATGGTCAGTGGCACATGCCAACTTTGTCGAGGCATTGCGCACAATAGCCAAACCAAGCCACCCGTATTCTACCTTGTTTGAACCTGCAGGATCATGCCTATTACATCTGCATTGTGTTTGGACACTCTGACAGTGGCTGACTCGTGTTATGATCAATAGATGGAAAAGTCACTTGGATACATTTGTGGTCATGGTCAGTGGCACATGGCAACTTTGTCAAGGCATTGCGCAAAATAGCCAGACCGAGCCATAAGTATTCTACCTTGTTTGTACCTGCAAGATCATGCCTAGTACATCTGCACTGTGATTGGACACTCTGACCGTGGCAGACTCGTGTCATGATCAATAGAAGTAAAAGTCACTTGAATAAATGTGTGGTCATGGTCAGTGGCACATGCCAACGTTGTCAGGGAATTGCGCACGATAGCCACATTGAGCCACCAGTATTCTACCTTGTTTTTACGTGCAAGGTAACACCCAATATATCTGCACTATGATTGGACACTCTGACCGTGGTTGACTCGTGTTATGATTCATAGCCATTTAATGTACTTGGTAAACTTTGTCGTCATGGTCTGTGGCACATGCCAACTTTGTCAAGGCATTTCGCACAATAGCCGTGCCAGGCCACCGGTTTTTTACCTTGATTATACCTGCAATGTCATGCATATTAGAATTACGCTTTCATTGGGCACTCTGACCGTGGCTGAGTCTTGTTGTGATTCGTAGAAGTGAAAGTTACTTAGTAAACTTTGTGGTCATGATCAGTGGCACATGCCAACTTTGTCAAGGCATTGCGCACAATAGCCACATGGAGCCACCAGTATTCTATCTTTTTTGCACCTGCAAGATCATGCCTAGTACATCTGCACAATGATTGGACACTCTGACCGTGGCTGACTCGTGTTATGATCAATAGAAGTAAAAGTCACTTGGATACATTTGTGGTCATGGTCAGTGGCACATGCCAATTTTCTCAAGGCATTGCCCAAAATAGCCAAACCGAGCCATTAGTATTCTACCTTGTTCGTACATGCAAGATCCGGCCTAGTACATCTGCACTGTGATTGGACACTCTGACCGTGGCTGACTCGTGTCATGATCAATAGAAGTAAAAGTCACTTGGATAAATGGGTGGTCATGGTCAGTGGCACATGCCAACTTTGTCAAGGCATTGCGCACAATGGCCACACCGAGCCACCAGTATTCTACCTTGTTTGCACCTGCAAGATCAAGCCTAGTACATCTGCACTGTGATTGGACACTCTGACCGTGGCTGACTCGTGTTATGATCAATAGAAGTAAAAGTCACTTGGATACATTTGTGGCCATGGTCAGTGGCACATGCCAACTTTGTCAAGGCATTGCGCACAATGGCCACACCGAGCCACCAGTATTCTACCTTGTTTGCACCTGCAAGATCAAGCCTAGTACATCTGCACTGTGATTGGACACTCTGACCGTGGCTGACTCGTGTTATGATCAATAGAAGTAAAAGTCACTTGGATACATTTGTGGCCATGGTCAGTGGCACATGCCAACTTTGTCAAGGCATTGCGCACAATGGCCACACCGAGCCACCAGTATTCTACCTTGTTTGCACCTGCAAGATCAAGCCTAGTACATCTGCACTGTGATTGGACACTCTGACCGTGGCTGACTCGTGTTATGATCAATAGAAGTAAAAGTCACTTGGATACATTTGTGGCCATGGTCAGTGGCACATGCCAACTTTGTCAAGGCATTGCGCACAATGGCCACACCGAGCCACCAGTATTCTACCTTGTTTGCACCTGCAAGATCAAGCCTAGTACATCTGCACTGTGATTGGACACTCTGACCGTGGCTGACTCGTGTTATGATCAATAGAAGTAAAAGTCACTTGGATACATTTGTGGCCATGGTCAGTGGCACATGCCAACTTTGTCAAGGCATTGCGCACAATGGCCACACCGAGCCACCAGTATTCTACCTTGTTTGCACCTGCAAGATCAAGCCTAGTACATCTGCACTGTGATTGGACACTCTGACCGTGGCTGACTCGTGTTATGATCAATAGAAGTAAAAGTCACTTGGATACATTTGTGGCCATGGTCAGTGGCACATGCCAACTTTGTCAAGGCATTGCGCACAATGGCCACACCGAGCCACCAGTATTCTACCTTGTTTGCACCTGCAAGATCAAGCCTAGTACATCTGCACTGTGATTGGACACTCTGACCGTGGCTGACTCGTGTTATGATCAATAGAAGTAAAAGTCACTTGGATACATTTGTGGCCATGGTCAGTGGCACATGCCAACTTTGTCGAGGCATTGCGCACAATAGCCAAACCAAGCCACCCGTATTCTACCTTGTTTGAACCTGCAAGATCATGCCTATTACATCTGCATTGTGTTTGGACACTCTGACAGTGGCTGACTCGTGGTATGATCAATAGATGGAAAAGTCACTTGGATACATTTGTGGTCATGGTCAGTGGTACATGCCAACTTTGTCAAGGCATTGTGCAAAATAGCCACACCGAACCACTCGTATTCTACCTTGTTTATACCTGTGAGGTCATGCACAATATATCTGCACTGTCATTGGACACTCTGACCGTTGCCGACTCGTGTTATGATTAATAACCGTTTAATGTACTTGGTAAACTTTGTGGTCATGGTCAGTGGCAAATGCAAACTTTGTCAAGGCATTGCGCACATTAGCCGTGCCAAGCCACCGGATTTTTACATTGTTTATTCCTGCAAGTTCATGCATATTAGATGTGCGCTGTGATTGGGCACTCTGACTGTGGCTGACTCATGTTACAATTCGTAGAAGTTAAAGTCACTTGGTAAACTTTGTGGCCATGTTGAGTGGCACATGCCAACTTTATCAGGGCATTGCGCGCAATAGCCACACCGAGCCACCAGTATTCTACCTTGTTTGCACTTGCAAGATCATGCCTATTACATCTGCATTTTGACTGGACACTCTGACCGCGGCTGACTCGTGTTATCATCAATAGAAGTACAAGTCACTTGAATACATTTAAGGTCATGGTCAGTGGCACATGCCAACTTTGTCAAGGCATTGCGCACAATGGCCACACCGAGCCACCAGTATTCTACCTTGTTTGCACTTGCAAGATCATGCCAAGAAATATTCACTGTGATTGGACACTCTGACCGTGGCTGACTCGTGTCATGATCAATAGAAGTAAAAGTCACTTGGATAAATGGGTGGTCATGGTCAGTGGCACATGCCAACACTGTCACGGCATTGCGCACAATAGCCACACCGAGCCACCAGTATTCTACCTTGTTTATGCCTACAAGGTCATGCGCAGTATTTCTGCACTGTGATTGGACACTCTGACCGTGCCTGACTTGTGCTATGATACATAGCTGTTTAATGTACTTGGTAAACTTTGTGGTCATGCATATTAGATGTGCACTGTGATTGGGCACTCTGAATGTGGCTGACTCGTATTACGATTCGTATAAGTTAATGTCACTTGGTAAACTTTGTGGTCATGGTCAGTGGCACATGCCAACACTGTCACGGCATTGCGCACAATAGCCAAACCAAGCCACCCGTATTCTACCTTGTTTGTACCTGCAAGATCATGCCTATCACATGTGCACCGTGATTGGACACTCCGACCATGGCTGACGCGTGTTATGATCAATAGATGGAAAAGTCACTTGGATACATTTGTGGTCACGGTCAGTGGCACATGCCAACACTGTCACGGCATTGCGCACAATAGCCAAACCAAGCCACCCGTATTCTACCTTGTTTGTACCTGCAAGATCATGCCTATCACATGTGCACCGTGATTGGACACTCCGACCATGGCTGACGCGTGTTATGATCAATAGATGGAAAAGTCACTTGGATACATTTGTGGTCACGGTCAGTGGCACATGCCAACACTGTCACGGCATTGCGCACAATAGCCAAACCAAGCCACCCGTATTCTACCTTGTTTGTACCTGCAAGATCATGCCTATCACATGTGCACCGTGATTGGACACTCCGACCATGGCTGACGCGTGTTATGATCAATAGATGGAAAAGTCACTTGGATACATTTGTGGTCACGGTCAGTGGCACATGCCAACACTGTCACGGCATTGCGCACAATAGCCAAACCAAGCCACCCGTATTCTACCTTGTTTGTACCTGCAAGATCATGCCTATCACATGTGCACCGTGATTGGACACTCCGACCATGGCTGACGCGTGTTATGATCAATAGATGGAAAAGTCACTTGGATACATTTGTGGTCACGGTCAGTGGCACATGCCAACACTGTCACGGCATTGCGCACAATAGCCAAACCAAGCCACCCGTATTCTACCTTGTTTGTACCTGCAAGATCATGCCTATCACATGTGCACCGTGATTGGACACTCCGACCATGGCTGACGCGTGTTATGATCAATAGATGGAAAAGTCACTTGGATACATTTGTGGTCACGGTCAGTGGCACATGCCAACACTGTCACGGCATTGCGCACAATAGCCAAACCAAGCCACCCGTATTCTACCTTGTTTGTACCTGCAAGATCATGCCTATCACATGTGCACCGTGATTGGACACTCCGACCATGGCTGACGCGTGTTATGATCAATAGATGGAAAAGTCACTTGGATACATTTGTGGTCACGGTCAGTGGCACATGCCAACACTGTCACGGCATTGCGCACAATAGCCAAACCAAGCCACCCGTATTCTACCTTGTTTGTACCTGCAAGATCATGCCTATCACATGTGCACCGTGATTGGACACTCCGACCATGGCTGACGCGTGTTATGATCAATAGATGGAAAAGTCACTTGGATACATTTGTGGTCACGGTCAGTGGCACATGCCAACACTGTCACGGCATTGCGCACAATAGCCAAACCAAGCCACCCGTATTCTACCTTGTTTGTACCTGCAAGATCATGCCTATCACATGTGCACCGTGATTGGACACTCCGACCATGGCTGACGCGTGTTATGATCAATAGATGGAAAAGTCACTTGGATACATTTGTGGTCACGGTCAGTGGCACATGCCAACACTGTCACGGCATTGCGCACAATAGCCAAACCAAGCCACCCGTATTCTACCTTGTTTGTACCTGCAAGATCATGCCTATCACATGTGCACCGTGATTGGACACTCCGACCATGGCTGACGCGTGTTATGATCAATAGATGGAAAAGTCACTTGGATACATTTGTGGTCACGGTCAGTGGCACATGCCAACACTGTCACGGCATTGCGCACAATAGCGACACCGAGCCACCAGTATTCTACCTAGCTCATGCCTAGTACATCTGCATGGTGATTGGACACTCTGACCGCGGCTGACTCGTGTTATCATCAATAGAAGTACAAGTCACTTGAATACATTTAAGGTCATGGTCAGTGGCACATGCCAACTTTGTCAAGGCATTGCGCACAATGGCCACACCGAGCCACCAGTATTCTACCTTGTTTGCACTTGCAAGATCATGCCAAGAAATATTCACTGTGATTGGACACTCTGACCGTGGCTGACTCGTGTTATGATCAATAGAAGTAAAGGTCCTTTGGGTACATTTGTGGTCATGGTCAGAGGCACATGCCAACTTTGTCAGGGCATTGCACACAATAGCCACATCGAGCCACCAGTTTTCTACCTTTCTAATACCTATAAGGTCATGCCCAGCATATATGCACACAATAGCCACATCGAGCCACCAGTTCTTGGTAAACTTTGTGGTCATGGTCAGTGGCATATGCCAACTTTGTCAAGGCATTGCGCACAATAGCGGTGCCAAGCCACCGGGTTTTTACCTTGTTTATAACTGCAAGGTCATGCATAGTACATCTGTACTGTGATTGGACACTCTGACCATGGCTGACTCGTGTTATGATCAATATAAGTGAAAGTCACTTGGATACATTTGTGGTCATGGTCAGTGGCACATGCCAACCTTGTGAGGGCATTACACACAATAGCCACACCGAGCCACCAGTTTTCTAACTTTTTTCTTCTGTAAGGTCATGCCCAGTATGTATGCACTGTGATTGGACACTCTGACCCTGGCTGACTCGTGTTATGATTCATAGTCGTTTAAGGTTTTTGGTAAACTTTGTGGTCATGGTCAGTGGCACATGCCAACTTTGTCAAGGAATTGCACACAATAGCCGTGCCAAGCCACCAGTGTTTTACCTTGTTTATACCTGCAAGGTCATGCATATTAGATGTGCGCTTTGATTGGGCACTCTGACCGTGGCTGACTTGTGTTATGGTTCGTAGAAGTTAAAGTCACTTGGTAAACTTTGTGGTCATGCATATTAGATGTGCACTGTGATTGGGCACTCTGAATGTGGCTGACTCGTATTACGATTCGTATAAGTTAATGTCACTTGGTAAACTTTGTGGTCATGGTCAGCGGCACATGCCAACATTGTCAAGGCATTGCGCACAACAGCCACACCGAGCCACCAGTATTCTACCATGTTTTTACTTGCGAGATCATGCATAGTACATCTGCACTGTGATTCGACACTCAGACCGTGGATGACTCGTGTTATGATCAATAGAAGTAAAAGTCACTTTGATGCATTTGTGGTCATGGTCAGTGGCACATGCCCACTTTGTCAAGGCATTGCACACAATAGCCACACCGAGCCACCAGTATTCTACCTTGTTTGCACCAGACAGATCATGCATAGTACATCTGCACTGTGATTNTTTGTGGTCATGGTCAGTGGCACATGCCAACTTTGTCAAGGCATTGCGCACAATAGCCACACCGAGCCACCAGTATTTTACCTTGTTTATACCTGTTATGTCATGCCCAGTATATCTGCACTGTGATTGGGCACTCTGATTGTGGCTGACTCGTGTTATGGTTCATAGCCGTTGAACGTAATTGGTAAACTTTGTGGTCATGGTCAGTGGTACATGCCAACTTTGTCAAGGCATTGTGCACAATGGCCGTGCCAAGCCACCGGTTTTTTAACATTTTTATGCCTGCAAGGTCATGCATGTTATATGTGCACTGTGATTGGGCACTCTGACCGTGGCTGAATCGTATTACGATTCGTAGAAGTTAAAGTCACTTGGTACACTTTGTGGTCATGGTCAGTGGCACATGCCAANGATACATTTGTGGTCATGGTCAGTGGCACATGCCCACTTTGTCAAGGCATTGCACACAATAGCCACACCGAGCCACCAGTATTCTACCTTGTTTGCACCAGACAGATCATGCATAGTACATCTGCACTGTGATTAGACACTCTGACCGTGGCTGACTCGTGTTATGATTTTTAGAAGTTAAAGTCACTTGGTAAACTTTGTGGTCATGGTCAGTGGAACATGCAAACTTTGTCAAGGCATTGCGCACAATAGCCACACCGATTCACTAGTATTCTACATTATTTGCACCTGCAAGATCATGCCTAGTACATNGGTAAACTTTGTGGTCATGGTCAGTGGTACATGCCAACTTTGTCAAGGCATTGTGCACAATGGCCGTGCCAAGCCACCGGTTTTTTAACATTTTTATGCCTGCAAGGTCATGCATGTTATATGTGCACTGTGATTGGGCACTCTGACCGTGGCTGAATCGTATTATGATTCGTAGAAGTTAAAGTCACTTGGTACACTTTGTGGTCATGGTCAGTGGCACATGCCAACTTTGTCAAGGCATTGCGCACAAAAGCCACACCGATTCACTAGCATTCTACATTATTTGCACCTGCAAGATCATGCCTAGTACATTTGCACTGTGATTGGACACTCTGACCGTGGCTGACTCGTGATATGATGAATAGAAGTAAAAGTCACTTGGATACATTTGTGGCCATGGTCAGTGGCACATGCCAACTTTGTCAAGGAATTGCGCACAATAGCCACACCGAGCCACCAGTATTCTACCTTGTTTACACCTGCAAGGTCATGCCCAGTATATATGCACTGTGATTGGACACTCTGACCATGGCTGACTCGTGTTATGATTCATAGCCGTTTAATGTACTTGGTAAACTTTGTGGTCATGGTCAGTGTCACATGCCAACTTTGTCAATGCATTGCGCACCATAGCCGTGCCAAGCCACCAGTTTTTAACCTTGTTTATAATTGCAAGGTCATGCAGATTAGATGTGCACTTTGATTGGCAACTCAGACCGTGGCTGACTCGTGTTACGATTCGTAGAAGATGAATTCACTTGGTAAACTTTGTGGTCATGGTCAGTGGCACATGTTAACTTTGTCAAGGCATTGCGCACAATAGCCACACCGAGCCAGCAGTAACCTACCTTTCTTAACCTGCAAGATCATGCCCAGTACATCTGTACTGTAATTGGACACTCTGACCGCGGCTGACTCGTGTTATGATCAGTAGAAGAAAAAGTCACTTGGATACATTTGTGGTCATGGTCAGTGGCACATGCCAACTTTGTCAAGGCATTGCGCAAAATAGCCACACCGAGCCACTAGTATTCTACCCTGTTTGTACCTGCAAGACCATGCATAGTACATCTGCACAGTGATTGGATACTCTGACCGTGGCTGACTCGTGTCATGATCAATAGAACTAAAAGTCTCTTGGATAAATTTGTTGTCATGGTTAGTGGCACATGCCAATGTTGTCAAGGAATTGCGCACAATAGCCACACCGAGCCACGAGTATTCTACCTTGTTTATACCTGCAAGGTCATGCCCAGTACATCTGCACTGTGATTGGGCACTCTGACCGTGGCTGACTCGTGTTATGATTCATAGCCATTTAATGTACTTGGTAAACTTTGTGGTCATGGTCAGTGGCACATGCCAACTTTGTCAAGGCATTGTGCACAATAGCCGTGCCAAGCCACCGGGTTATGACCTTGTTTTTACCTGCAAGGGCATGCATATTAGAAGTGCGCTTTGATTGGGCACTCTGACCGTGGCTGACTCTTGTTGTGCTTCGTAGAAGTTGATGTCACTTGGTAAACGTGGTGGTCATGATCAGTGGCACATGCCAACTTTGTCAAGGCATTGCGCACAATAGCCACATGGAGCCACCAGTATTCTACCTAGCTCATGCCTAGTACATCTACGCTGTTATTGGGCACTCTGACCGTGGCTGACTCGTGTTACGATTCGTAGAAGTTAAAGTCACTGGGTAAACTTTGTGGTCATGGTCAGTGGCACATGCCAACTTCTTCAAGGCATTGCGCACAATAGCCACGTCCAGCCACCAGTATTATACCTTGTTTGCACCCGCATGGTCATGCCTGGTACATCTGCACTGTGATTGGACACTCAGACCGTGGCTGACTTGTGTTATGATCGATAGAATTAAAAGTCACTTGGATACACTTGTGGTCATGGTCAGTGGCACGTGCCAACTTTTTCAAGGCATTGCGCACAATAGCCACACCGAGCCACCCGAATTCTACCTTGTTCATACCTGTAAGGTCATGTCCAGTATATCTGCACAACGATTGGACACTCTGACCGTGGCTTACTTGTGTTATAATTAATAGCCGTTTAAGGTACTTGGTAAACTTTGTGGTCATGGTCAGTGGCATATGCCAGCTTTGTCAAGGCATTGCGCACAATAGTTGTGCCAAGCCACGGGTTTTTTACCTTGTTTATACCTGCAAGGTCATACCTAGTACATCTCAACTATGATTGGGCACTCTGACTGTGGATGACTCCTGTTACGATTCGTAGAAGTTAAAGTCACTTGGTAAACTTTGTCGTCATGGTCAGTGGCACATGCCAACCTTGTCAAGGCATTGCGCACAATAGCCGTGCCAAGACACCGGTTTTTTACCCTGTTTATACCTGCAAGGTCATGCATATTAGATATGAACTGTGATTGCGTACTCTGACCATGGCTGACTTGTGTTATGATTCTTAGAGGTTAAAGTCATTTGGTAAACTTTGTGGTCATGGTCAGTGGCATATGCCAACTTTGTCAAGGCATTGCGCACTGTAGCCACATCGAGCCACCAGTATTCTACCTTTTTTGCACCTGCAATTTCATGGCCAGTACATCTGCACTGTGATTGGAAACTTTGTAAGTGGCTGACTCGTGTTATGATCAATAGAAGTAAAAGTCACTTGCATACATTTGTGGTCATGGTCAGTGGCACATCCCAACTTTGTCAAGGCATTGCGCACAATAGCCACACCGAGCTACCAGTAGTCTACCTTGTTCATACCTGCAAGGGCATGCGCAGTATTTGTACTGTGATTGGACACTCTGACCGTGGCTGACTCGTGTTATGATTCATAGCCGTTTAAGGTACTTGGTAAACTTTGTGGTCATGGTCAGTGGCACATGCCAATTTTGTCAAGGCATTGCGCACAATAGCCGTGCCAATCCACCGGTTTTTTAACTTGTTTATACCACAATGTCATGCATATTATATGTGCACAATGACTGGTCACTCTCACCGTGGCTGACTCATGTTACGATTCGTAGAAGTTAGAGTCACTTGGTAAACTTTGTGGTCAGGGTCAGTGGCACATGCCAACTTCGTCAAGGCATTGCGCACAATAGCCACACCGAGCCACCAGTATTCTACCTTGTTTGCACCTGCACGGTCATGCCTAGTACATCTGCACTATGATTGGACACTCTGACCGTGGCTGACTTGTGTTATGATTCATAGCCGTTTAAGGTACTTGGTAA
>SZWC01001042.1:25416-68314 GCA_023375785.1 Penium margaritaceum
GACCGTGGCTGACTCGTGTTATGATTCGTAGAAGTTAAAGGCACTTGGTAAACTTTGTGGTCATGGTCAGTGGGACATGCCAACTTTGTCAAGGCATTGCGCACAATAGCCACACCAAGCCACCAGTATTATACCTTGTTTGCACCTGCAAAATCATGCCTAGTACATCTGCACTGTGATTGGAAACTCTGACCATGGCTAACTCGTGTTATGATCAATAGAAGTAAAAGTCACTTGGTTACATTTGTGGTCATGGTCAGTGGCACATGCCAACTTTGTCAAGGCATTGCACACAATAGCCACACCGAGCCACCAGTATTATTCCTTTCTTATACCTGCAAGGTCATGCCCAGTATATCTGCACTGTGATTGGACACTCTGACCGTGGCTGACTCGTTTAATGATTCATAGCCGTTTAAGGTACTTGGTAAACCTTGTGGTCATGGTCAGTGGCACATGCCAACTTTGTCAAGGCATTGCGCACAATAGCCGTGCCACGCAACCGGGTTTTTACCTGGTTTATACCTGCAAGTTCATGCATATCAGATGTGCGCTGTGACTGGGCACTCTTACCGTGGCTGACTCGTGTTATGATTCGTAGAAGTTTAATTCACTTGGTAAACTTTGTGGTCATGGTCAGTGGCACATGCCAACTTTGTCAATGTATTGCGCACAATAGCCACACCGAGCCACCAGTATTCTACCTTGTCTGTACCTGCAAAATCATGCCTAGTACATCTGCACTGTGATTGGACACTCTGACCGTGGGTGACTCGTGTTATGATCAATAGAAGTAAAAGTCACTAGGATATATTTTTGGTCATGGTAAGTGGCACATACCAACTTTGTCAAGGCATTGCGCACAATAGCCACACCGAGCCACATGTATTCTACTTTGTTTATGCCTGTAAGGTCATTCCCAAAGTATCTGCATAGTGATTTGACACTCTGACCGTGGCTGACGCGTGTATTAATTCATAGCCGTTTAAGGTACTTAGTAAACTTTGTGGTCTCGGTCAGTGGCACATGCCACCTTTGTCAAGGAATTGCACACACTAGCCGTTCCAAGCCACCAGTTTATCTACCTTGCTTATACCTGCAATTTCATGCCTAGTACATCAGAACTGTGATTGGGTACTCTGACCGCCGCTGAATTGTGTTATATCTGCACTGTGATTGGACACTCTGACCGTGGCTGACTCGTGTTATGATACATAGCCGTTTAATGTACTTGGTAAACTTGTGGTCATGGTCAGTGGCACATGCCAGCTTTGTCAATGTATTGCGCACAATAGCCACACCGAGCCACCAGTATTATTCCTTTCTTATACCTGCAAGGTCATGCATATTAGATCTGCACTGTGATTGGGCACTCTGACCGTGGCTGACGCGTGTTATAATACATAGCCGTTTAAGGTACTTGGTAAACCTTGTGGTCATGGTCAGTGGCACATGCCAGCTTTGTCAATGTATTGCGCACAATAGCCACACCGAGCCACCAGTATTATTCCTTTCTTATACCTGCAAGGTCATGCATATTAGATCTGCACTGTGATTGGGCACTCTGACCGTGGTTGACTCGTGTTACGATTTGTAGAAGTTAAAGTCACTTGGTAAACTTTGTGGTCATGGTCAGTGGCACATGCCAGCTTTGTCAATGTATTGCGCACAATAGCCACACCGAGCCACCAGTATTCTACCTTGTCTGTACCTGAAAAATCATGCCTAGTACATCTGCACTGTGATTGGACACTCTGACCGTGGGTGACTCGTGTTATGATCAATAGAAGTAAAAGTCACTAGGATATATTTTTGGTCATGGTAAGTGGCACATGCCAACTTTGTCAAGGCATTGCGCACAATAGCCACACCGAGCCACCAGTATTCTACTTTGTTTATGCCTGTAAGGTCATTCCCAGTGTATCTGCATAGTGATTGGACACTCTGACCGTGGCTGACGCGTGTAATAATTCATAGCCGTTTAAGGTACTTGGTAAACTTTGTGGTCATGGTCAGTGGCACATGCCACCTTTGTCAAGGCATTGCACAGACTAGCCGTTCCAAGCCACCAGTTTTCTTACCTTGTTTATACCTGCAATTTCATGCCTAGTACATCAGAACTGTGATTGGGTACTCTGACCGCCGCTGAATTGTGTTATATCTGCACTGTGATTGGACACTCTGACCGTGGCTGACTCGTGTTATGATACATAGCCGTTTAATGTAATTGGTAAACTTTGTGGTCATGGTCAGTGGCACATGCCAACTTTGTCAAGGCATTGCGCACAATAGCCGTGCCACGCCACCGGGGTTTTACCTTGTTTATACATGCAAGGTCATGCTTAGTACACCTAAACTGTGATTGGGCACTTTGACTGTAGCTGACTTGTGTTACGATTTGTAGAAGTTAAAGTCACTTGGTACAACTTGTGGTCATGGTCAGTGGCACATGCCAGCTTTGTCAAGGCATTGCGCACAATAGGCGTGCCAAGCCACCAGTTTGTTTCCTTGTTTATACCTGCAAGGTCATGCATATTAGATCTGCACTGTGATTGGGAACTCTGACCGTGGTTGACTCTTGTTACGATTTGTAGAAGTTAAAGTCACTTGGTAAACTTTGTGGTCATGGTCAGTGGCACATGCCAGCTTTGTCAAGGCATTGCGCACAATAGCCACACCGAGCCTCCAGTATTCTACCTTGTTTATACCTACACGATCATACAAAGTACATCTGTACTGTGATTAGATACTCGGACCGTGGCTGACTCATGTTATGATCAATAGAAGTAAAAGTCATTCTGATACACTTGTGGTCATGGTCAGTGGCACATGCCCACTTTTTCAAGGCATTGCGCACAATCGCCACACCGAGCCACCAGTATTTTACCTTGTTTGCACCAGCAAGATCATGCATAGTACATGTGCAATGTGATTAGACACTCTGACCGTGGCTGACTCGTGTTATGATTCATATCCGTTAAAGGTACTTGGTAAACGTTGTGGTCATGGTCAGTGGCACAAGCCAGCTTTGTCAAGGCATTGCACACAATAGCCGTGCCAAGAAACTGGTTTTTCACCCTGTTTAAACCTAAAAGGTCATGCATGCTACATGTACACTGTGATTGGGCACTCGAACTGTGGCTGAGTCGTGTTACGATTCGTAGAAGTTAAAGTCACTTGGTAAACTTTGTGGTCATGGTCAGTGGCACATGCCAACTACGTCAAGGCATTGCGCACAATAGCCGTGCCACGCCACCGGGGTTTTACCTTGTTTATACCTGCAATTTCATGCCTAGTACATCAGAACTGTGATTGGGTACTCTGACCGCCGCTGAATTGTGTTATATCTGCACTGTGATTGGACACTCCGACCATGGCTGACTGGTGTTATGATAAATAGAAGTAAACGTCACTTCAATACATTTGTAGTCATGGTCAGTGGCACATGCCAACTACGTCAAGGCATTGCGCACAATAGCCGTGCCACGCCACCGGGGTTTTACCTTGTTTATACCTGCAATTTCATGCCTAGTACATCAGAACTGTGATTGGGTACTCTGACCGCCGCTGAATTGTGTTATATCTGCACTGTGATTGGACACTCCGACCATGGCTGACTGGTGTTATGATAAATAGAAGTAAACGTCACTTCAATACATTTGTAGTCATGGTCAGTGGCACATGCCAAATTTGTCAAGGCATTGCGTACAATAGGCACACACATCCACCAGTATTCTTCCTTGTTTATACCTGCAAGGGCATGCCCAGTATATCTGCACTGTGGTTGGACACTCTGACCGTGGCTGGCTCGCGTTATGATTCAAAGCCGTTTAAGGTAGTTGGTAAACTTTGTGGTCATGATCATTGGCACATGCCAACTTTTTCAAGGCATTGCGCACAAAACCCACACCGGGCCACCAGTATTATACGTTGTTTGAACCTGCAAGATCTTGCCTAGTACATCTGCACTTTGATTGGACACTCTGACAGTGGCTGACTTGTGTTATGATCGATAGATGGAAATGTCAATTGGATACATTTGTGGTCATGGTCAGTGGCACATGCCAACTTTGTCAAGGCATTGCGCACAATAGCCGTGCCACGAAACCGGGTTTTTACCTGGTTTATACCTGCAAGGTCATGCATATTAGATGTGCGCTGTGACTGGGCACTGTTACCGTGGCTGACTCGTGTTATGATTCGTAGAAGTTAAATTCACTTGGTAAACTTTGTGGTCATGGTCAGTGGCACATGCCAACTTTGTCAATGTATTGCGCACAATAGCCACACCGAGCCACCAGTATTCTACCTTGTCTGTACCTGCAAAATCATGCCTAGTACATCTGCACTGTGATTGGACACTCTGACCGTGGGTGACTCATGTTATGATCAATAGAAGTAAAAGTCACTAGGATATATTTTTGGTCATGGTAAGTGGCACATACCAACTTTGTCAAGGCATTGCGCACAATGGCCACACCGAGCCACCAGTATTCTACTTTGTTTATGCCTGTAAGGTCATTCCCAGTGTATCTGCATAGTGATTGGACACTCTGACCGTGGCTGACGCGTGTAATAATTCATAGCCGTTTAAGGTACTTAGTAAACTTTGTGGTCATGGTCAGTGGCACATGCCACCTTTGTCAAGGCATTGCACACACTAGCCGTTCCAAGCCACCAGTTTATTTGCCTTGTTTATACCTGCAATGTCATGCCTATTCCATCAGAACTGTGATTGGGTACTCTGACCGCCGCTGAATTGTGTTATATCTGCACTGTGATTGCACACTCTGACCGTGGCTGACTCGTGTTATGATACATAGCCGTTTAATGTACTTGGTAAACTTTGTGGTCATGGTCAGTGGCACATGCCAACTTTGTCAAGGCATTGCGCACAATAGGCGTGCCAAGCCACCAGTTTTTTTCCTTGTTTATACCTGCAAGGTCATGCATATTAGATCTGCACTGTGATTGGGCACTCTGACCGTGGTTGACTCGTGTTACGATTTGTATAAGTTAAAGTAACTTGGTACACTTTGTGGTCATGGTCAGTGGCACATGCCAACTTTGTCAATGTATTGCGCACAATAGCCACACCGAGCCACCAGTATTCTACCTTGTCTGTACCTGCAAAATCATGCCTAGTACATCTGCACTGTGATTGGACACTGTGACCGTGGGTGACTCGTGTTATGATCAATAGAAGTAAAAGTCACTAGGATATATTTTTGGTCATGGTAAGTGGCACATGCCAACTTTGTCAAGGCATTGCGCACAATAGCCACACCGAGCCACCAGTATTCTACTTTGTTTATGCCTGTAAGGTCATTCCCAGTGTATCTGCATAGTGATTGGACACTCTGACCGTGGCTGACGCGTGTAATAATTCATAGCCGTTTAAGGTACTTGGAAAACTTTGTGGTCATGGTCAGTAGACATGCCACCTTTGTCAAGGCATTGCACAGACTAGCCATTCCAAGCCACCAGTTTTTTTACCTTGTTTATACCTGCAATTTCATGCCTAGTACATCAGAACTGTGATTGGGTACTCTGACCGCCGCTGAATTGTGTTATATCTGCACTGTGATTGGACACTCTGACCGTGGCTGACTCGTGTTATGATACATAGCCGTTTAATGTACTTGGTAAACTTTGTGGTCATGGTCAGTGGCACATGCCAACTTTGTCAAGGCATTGCGCACAATAGCCGTGCCACGCCACCGGGGTTTTACCTTGTTTATACATGCAAGGTCATGTTTAGTACACCTAAACTGTGATTGGGCACTTTGACTGTAGCTGACTTGTGTTACGATTTGTAGAAGTTAAAGTCACTTGGTACAACTTGTGGTCATGGTCAGTGGCACATCCCAACTTTGTCAAGGCATTGCGCACAATAGGCGTGCCAAGCCACCAGTTTTTTTCCTTGTTTATACCTGCAAGGTCAGCATATCACATCTGCACTGTGATTGGGCACTCTGACCGTGGTTGACTCGTGTTACAATTTGTAGAAGTTAAAGTCACTTGGTACACTTTGTGGTCATGGTCAGTGGCACATGCCAACTTTGTCAATGTATTGCGCACAATAGCCACACCGAGCCACAAGTATTCTACCTTGTCTGTACCTACAAAATCATGCCTAGTACATCTGCACTGTAATTGGACACTCTGACCGTGGGTGACTCGTGTTATGATCAATAGAAGTAAAAGTCACTAGGATATATTTTTGGTCATGGTAAGTGGCACATGCCAACTTTGTCAAGGCATTGCGCACAATAGCCACACCGAGCCACCACTATTCTACTTTGTTTATGCCTGTAAGGTCATTCCCAGTGTATCTGCATAGTGATTGGACACTCTGACCGTGGCTGACGCGTGTAATAATCCATAGCCGTTTAAGGTACTTGGAAAACTTTGTGGTCATGGTCAGTGGCACATGCCACTTTTGTCAAGGCATTGCACAGACTAGCCATTCCAAGCCACCAGTTTTTTTTACCTTGTTTATACCTGCAATTTCATGCCTAGTACATCAGAACTGTGATTGGGTACTCTGACCGCCGCTGAATTCTGTTATATCTGCACTGTGATTGGACACTCTGACCGTGGCTGACTCGTGTTATGATACATATCCGTTTAATGTACTTGGTAAACTTTGTGGTCATGGTCAGTGGCACATGCCAACTTTGTCAAGGCATTGCGCACAATAGCCGTGCCACGCCACCGGGGTGTTACCTTGTTTATACATGCAAGGTCATGCTTAGTACACCTAAACTGTGATTGGGCACTTTGACTGTAGCTGACTTGTGTTACGATTTGTAGAAGTTAAAGTCACTTGGTACAACTTGTGGTCATGGTCAGTGGCACATGCCAAATTTGTCAAGGCATTGCGCACAATTGGCGTGCCAAGCCACCAGTTTGTTTCCTTGTTTATACCTGCAAGGTCATGCATATTAGATCTGCACTGTGATTGGGCACTCTGACCGTGGTTGACTCGTGTTACGATTTGTAGAAGTTAAAGTCACTTGGTAAACTTTGTGGTCATGGTCAGTGGCACATGCCAACTTTGTCAAGGCATTGCGCACAAAAGCCACACCGAGCCTCCAGTATTCTACCTTGTTTATACCTACACGATCATACCTAGTACATCTGTACTGTGATTAGACACTCGGACCGTGGCTGACTCATGTTATGATCAATAGAAGTAAAAGTCATTCTGATACACTTGTGGTCATGGTCAGTGGCACATGCCCACTTTTTCAAGGCATTGCGCACAATAGCCACACCGAGCCACCAGTATTTTACCATGTTTGCACCAGCAAGATCATGCATAGTACATGTGCAATGTGATTAGGCACTCTGACCGTGGCTGACTCGTGTTATGATTCATATCCGTTAAAGGTACTTGGTAAACGTTGTGGTCATGGTCAGTGGCACAAGCCAACTTTGTCAAGGCATTGCACACAATAGCCGTGCCAAGAAACTGGTATTTCACCCTGTTTAAACCTAAAAGGTCATGCATGCTACATGTACACTGTGATTGGGCACTCGAACTGTGGCGGAGTCGTGTTACGATTCGTAGAAGTTAAAGTCACTTGGTAAACTTTGTGGTCATGGTCAGTGGCACATGCCAACTTTGTCAATGCATTGCGCACAATAGCCGTGCCAAGCCACTGGTTTTTTACCTTGTTTATACCTGCAAGGTCATGCATATTAGATGTGCACTGTGATTGGGCACTCTGACCGTGGCTGACTCGTGTAACGATTCATAGAAGTTAAAGTCACTTGGTACACTTTGTGGTCATGGTCAGTGGCACATGCCAACTTCGTCAAGGCATTGCGCACAATAGCCACACCGAGCCACCAGTATTCTACCTTGTTTGTACCTGCAAGATCATGCCTTGTACATCTGCACTGTGATTGGACACTCCGACCACGGCTGACTGGTGTTATGATAAATAGAAGTAAACGTCACTTCAATACATTTGTAGTCATGGTCAGTGGCACATGCCAAATTTGTCAATGCATTGCGTACAATAGGCACACACATCCACCAGTATTCTTCCTTGCTTATACCTGCAAGGGCATGCCCAGTATATCTGCACTGTGGTTGGACACTCTGACCGTGGCTGGCTCGCGTTATGATTCATAGCCGTTTAAGGTAGTTGGTAAACTTTGTGGTCATGATCATTGGCACATGCCAACTTTTTCAAGGCATTGCGCACAAAAGCCACTCCGAGCCACCAGTATTATACGTTGTTTGAACCTGCAAGATCTTGCCTAGTACATCTGCACTTTGATTGGACACTCTGACAGTGGCTGACTTGTGTTATGATCGATAGATGGAAAAGTCAATTGGATACATTTGTGGTCATGGTCAGTGGCACATGCCAACTTTGTCAGGGCATTGTGCAAAACAACCACACCGAGCCACCAGTATTCTACCTTGTTTATACATTTAAGGACATGCCCAGTATATATGCACTGTGATTGGACTCTTTGACCGTGGTTGACTCGTGTTATGATCAATAGCTGTTTAATGTACTTGGTAAACTTTGTGGTCATGGTCAGTGGCAAATGCCAACTTCGTCAAGGCATTGCGCACAATAGCCGTGCCAAGCCACCAATTTTTTACCTTGTTTATTACTGTAAGGTCATGCATATTAGATGTGCGTTGTGATTGGGCACTCTGACCGTGGCTGACTCGTGTTACGATTCGTAGAATTTAAAGTCACTTGGTAAACTTTGTGGTCATGGTGAGTGGCACATGCCAACTTTATCAAGGCATTGCGCACAATAGCCACACCGAGCCACCAGTATTCTACCTTGTTTGCACCTGCACAATCATGCCTAGTACATCTGTACTTTGATTGGACACTCTGACTGCGGCTGACTCGTGTTATGATCAATATAAGTAAAAGTCACTTGAATACATTTATGATCATGGTCAGTGGCACATGCCAACTTTGTCAAGGCATTGCGCACAATAGCCGTACCAAGCCACCAGTACTCTACCTTGTTTGTACCTTCAAGGTCATACCTAGTATATCTGCACTGTCATGGAGCTCTCTGACCGTGGCTGACTCGTGTTGTAATTCATAGCCGTTTAAGGTACTTGGTAAACTTTGAGGACATGGTCAGTGGCACATGCCAACTTTGTCAAGGCATTGCGCACAATAGCCTACGAAGCCACCGGTTTTTTACCTTGTTTATACCTACAAGCTCATGCCTAGTATATATGAACTGTGATTGGACACTCTGATTGTGGCTGACTCGTGTTACGATTCGTAGAAGGTAAAGTCACTTGGTAAACTTTTTCGTCATGGTTAGTGGCACATGCCAACTTTGTCAAGGCATTGCGCACAATAGCCACACCGACCCATCAGTATTCTACCTTGTTTGCACCTGAAAGAGCAGGCCTAGTACATGTTCACTGTGATTGGACACTCTGACTGTGGCTGACTCGTGTTGTGATCAATAGAAGTAAAAGTCACTTGGGTACATAAGTGGTCATGGTCAGTGGCACATGTCAACTTTGTCAGGGCATTGCACGCAATAGCCACACTGAGCCACCCGTTTTCTACCTTTCTAATACCTATAAGGTCATGCCCAGTATATATGCACTGTGATTGGACACTCTGACCGTGGTAGACTTGTGTTGTGATGCATAGCCATTTAAGGTTCTTGGTAAACTTTGTGGTCATGGTCAGTGGCACATGCCAACTCTGTCATAGCATTGCGTACAATAGCCGTGCCAAGCCACCCGTTTTTTACCTTGTTTATAACTGCAAGGTCATGCCTAGTACATCTGAACTGTGATTGGGCACTCTGACTGTGGCTGACTTGTGTTACGATTCGTACAAGTTAAAGTCACTTGGTAAACATTGTGGTCATGGTCAGTGGCACATGCCAACTTTGTCAAGGTATTGCGCACAATAGCCGAGCCAAGACACCAGCTTTTAACCCTGTTCATACCTGCAAGGTCATGCATTTTTTATGTGCACTGTGATTGGGTACTCAAACCGTGGCTGACTCGTGTTATGATCAATAGAAGTAAAAGTCACTTGGATACTTTTGTGGTCATGGTCAGTGGCACATGCCAACTTTGTCAAGGCAGTACGCACAATACCCACACAGAGCCACCAGTATTCTACCTTGTTCATACTTGTGAGGTCATGTGCAGTATATCTGCGGTATGATTGGGCACTGTGACTGTGGCTGACCGTGTTATGATTCATAGCCGTTTAAGGTACTTGGTAAACTTTGTGGTCATGGTCAGTAGCACATGCCAACTTTGTAAAGGCAATGCGCACAATAGCCGTGCCAAGCCACCAGTTTTTTAACTTGTTTATACCTGCAAGGTCATGCATATTAGATGTGCCCTGTGATTGGGCACTCTGGCCGTGGCTGACTCGTGTTACGATTCGTAGAAGATAAAGTCACTTGGTAAACTTTGTGGTCATGGTCAGTGGCACATGACAACTTTGTCAAGGAATTGTGCACAATAGCCACACCGAGCCACCAGTATTCTACCTTGTTTGCACCTGCAAGATCATGCTTAGTACACCTGCACTTTGATTGGACACTCTGACCGTTACTGACTCGTGTTATGATCAATAGAAGTAAAAGTCACTTAGATATTTGTATGGTCATGGTCAGTGGCACATGCCAACTTGGTCAAGGCATTGCACACAATAGCCACACCGAGCCACCAGTATTCTACCTTGTTTATACCTGTAAGGTCATGCCCAGCATATCTGAACTGTGATTGGACACTCTGACCGTGGCTGACTCGTGTTTTGATTCATAGCCGTTTAAGGTAATTGTTAAACTTTGTGGTCGTGGTCAGTGGCACATGCCAACTTTGTCAAGGCATTGCGCACAATAGCCATGACAAGCCACCGGTTTTGTAACTAGTTTATACCTGCAAGGTTCTGCATATTACATGTGCACTGTGATTGGGCACTCTGATCGTGGCTGACTCGTGTTAGGATTCATAGAAGTTAAAGTCACTTGGTAAACTTTATGGTCATGGTCAGTGGCACATGCCAACTTCGTCAAGGCATTGTGCACAATAGCCACACGGAGCCACCAGTATTCTACCTTGTTTGCACTTGCAAAATCATGCCTAAAACATCTGCACTGTGATAGGACACTCTGACGGTGGCTGACTCGTGTTATGATCAATAGAAGTAAAAGTCAATTGGATACATTTGTGGTCATGGTCAGTGACACATGCCAACTTTGTTAAGGCATTGCGCACAATAACCACACCGAGCCACCAGTATTCTACTTTGTTTATACCTGTAAGGTCATGTCCAGTATATCTGCACTGTGATTGGACACTCTGACCGTGGCTGAATCGTGTTATGATTCATAGCCGTTTAAGGTACTTGGTAAACTTTGTGGTCATGGTCAGTGACACATGCCAACTTTGTCAAGGCAATGCACACAATAGCCATGCCAAGCCACCAGTTCTTTACCTTGTTTATACCAGCAAGGTCATGCATATTAGATGTGCACTGTGACTGGGCAATCTGACTGTGGCTGACTCATGTTACGATTCGTAGAAAGTTAAAGCCACTTGGTAAACTTTGTGGTCATGGTCAGTGGCACATGCCAACTTTGTCCAGGCATTGCGCACAATAGCCACACCAAGCCACCAGTATTATACCTTGTTTGCACCCGCAAAATTATGCCTAGTACATGTGCACTGTGATTGGACACTCTGACCGTGCCTAACTCGTGTTATGATCAATAGAAGTAAAAGTCACTTGGATGCATTTGTGGTCATGGTCAGTGGCACATGCCAACTTTGTCAAGGCATTGCACACAATAGCCACACCATGCCACCAGTATTCTACCTTGTTTATACCTGCAAGGTCATGCCCAGTATATCTGCAATGTGATTGGACACTCTGACCGTGGCTGACTCGTGCAATGATTCATAGCCGTTTAAGGTACTTGGTAAACTTTGTGGTCATGGTCAGTGGCACATGCCAACTTTGTCAAGGCATGGCACAAAATAGCCGTGCCAAGCCACCCGTTTTTACCTTGTTTACACCTGCAAGGTCATGTATATTAGATGTGCACTGTGATTGGGCACTCTGACCGTTGCTGACTTGTGTTACGATTCATAGAAGGTAAAGTCACTTGGTAAACTTTGTGGTCATGGTCAGTGGCACATGCAAACTTTGTCAAGGCATTGCGCACAAGAGCCACACCAAGCCACCAGTATTCTACCTTGTTTGCACCTGCAAAATCATGCCTAGTACATGTGCACTGTGATTGGACACTCTGTCCATGGCTAACTCCTGTTTTGATCAATAGAAGTGAAAGTCACTTGGATACATGTGTGGTCATGGTCAGTGGCATATGCCAACTTTGTCAAGGCGTTGCACACAATAGCCACACCGAGCCACCAATATTCTACCTTGTTTATACCTGCAAGGTCATGCCCACTATATCTGCACTGTGATTGGACACTCTGTAATGATTCATAGCCGTTTAAGGTACTTGGTAAACTTTGTGGTCATGGTCAGTGGCACATGCCAACTTTGTCAAGGCATTGCGCACAATAGCCGTGCGACGCCACCGGTTTTTTACATGGTTTATACCTGCATGTTCATGCATATTAGATGTGCGCTGTGATTGGGCACTCTTACCGTGGCTCGTGTTATGATTTGTAGAAGTTAAATTCACTTGGTAAACTTTGTGATCATGGTCAGTGGCACATGCCAGCTTTGACAAGGCATTGTGCACAATAGCCACACCGAGCCACCAGTATTCTACCTTGTTTGTACCTGCAAAATCATGCCTAGTACATCTGCACTGTGATTCGACACTCTGACCGTGGGTGAGTTGTGTTATGATCAATAGAAGTAAAAGTCACTAGGATACATTTTTGGTCATGGTCAGTGGCACATGCCAACTTTGTCAAGGCTTTGCGCACAATAGCCACACCGCGCCACCAGTATTATACTTTGTTTATACCTGTAAGGTCATTCCCAGTATATCTGCATAGTGATTGGACACTCAGACCGTGGCTGACTCGTGTAATGATTCATAGCCGTTTACGGTACTTGGTAAACTTTGTGGTCATGGTCAGTGGCACATGCCACCTTTGTCAAGGCATTGCACACAATAGCCGTCCCAAGCCACCGGTTTTTTCACCTTATTTATACCTGCAATGTCATGCCTAGTACATCAGAACTTTGATTGGGTACTCTGACCGCCGATGAATCGTGTTATGATTCGTAAACGTTAAAGTCACTTGGTAAACATTGTGGTCATGGTCAGTGGCACATGCCAACTTTGTCAAGGCATTGCGCACAATAGCCACACCAAGCCACCAGTATTCTACCTTGTTTATACCTGCAAGGTTATGATCAGTATATCTACACTGTGATTGGACACTCTAGCCATGGCTGACTCATGTTATGATTCATAGCGGTTTAATGTACTTGATAAACTTTATGGTCATGGTCAGTGGCACATGCTAACTTTGTCAGGGCATTTTGCACAATAGCCACACCGAGCGACCAGCATTCTACCTTCTTTGTACCTGCAAGATCATGCCTAGTACATCTGCACCGTGATTGGACACTCTGACCGTGGCGGACTCGTGTTATGGTTAGTATAAGTAAAAGTCACTTGGATATATTGGTGGTCATGGTCAGTGGCACGGGCCAACTTTGTCAAGGCATTGCGCAAAATAGCAAACCGAGACACCAGTATTTATCTTATTTATACCTACAAGGGCATGCCCAGTATATATGTACTGTGATTTGACACTCTGACCGTGGCTGAATTGTGTTATGATTCATAGCCGTTTAATGTACTTGGTAAAATTTGTGGTCATGTTCAGTGGCACATGCCAACGTTTTCAAGGAATTGTGCACAATAGCCGTGCCAAGCCACCGGTTTGTTACCTAGCTTATACCTGCAAGGTCATGCATATAAGATGTACGCTGTGATTGGACACTCTGACCGTGGCTGACTCGTGTTACGTTTCGTAGAAGTTAAAGTCACTTGGTAAACTTTGTGGCCATGGTGAGTGGCACATGCCAACTTTATCAAGGCGTTGTGCACTCTGAGCCACCAGTATTCTACCTTGTTTGCACCTGCAAAATCATGCCTAGTACATCTGCATTTTGATTGGACACTCTATAAGTGGCTGACTCGTGTTATGATAAATAGAAGTGAAGTCACTTGGATACATTTGTGGTCATGGTCAGTGGCACATGCCAACTTTGTCCAAGCATTGCGTACAATAGCCACACCGAGCCACAAGTATTCTACCTTGTTTGTACCTGCAAGGTCATGCCCAGTATATGTGCACTGTGATTGGACACTCCAACCGTGGCTGACTCGTGTTATGATTCATAGCCGTTTAAGGTACTTGGAAAACTTTGTGGTCATGGTCAGTGGGACATGCCAACCTTGTCAAGGTAATGCGCAGAGTAACCGTGCCAGGCCACCGGTTTTGAAACCTTTTTATATACCTGCAAGGTCATGCCTAGTACATCTAAACTATGATTTGGCACTCTGACTGGGGCTGACCCGTGTTACGATTCGTAGACGTTAAAGTCACTTGCTAAACTTTAAGGTCATGGTCAGTGGCACAAGCCAACTTTGTCAAGACATTGCGCACAATAGCCACACCAAGCCACCAGTATTCTACCTTTATTTAACCTGCAAGATCATGCCCAGTACATCTGCACTGTGATTGGACACTCTGACCGAGGCTGACTCGTGTTATGATCAATAGAAGTAAAAGTCACTTGGATACATTTGTGGTCATGGTGAGTGGCACATGCCAAATTTGTCAAGGCATAGCGCAAAATAGCCACACCGAGCCACCAGTATTCTACCTTGTTTGAACCTGTAAGATCATGCCCAGTACATCTGCACTGTGATTGGACACTCTGACCGTGGCTGACTCGTGTTATGATCAAAAGAAGTAAAAGTCACTTGGATACATTTGTGGTCATGGTCAGTGGCACATGCCAACGCTGTCAAGGAATTGCACACAATAGCCACACCGAGCCACCAGTAATCTACCTTGTTTATACCTGCAAGTTCATGCCCAGTATATCTGCACTGTGATTGGACACTCTAACCGTTGCTGACTCGTGTTATGATTCATAGCCGTTTAATGTGCTTGGTAAACTTTGTGGTCATGGTCAGTGGCACATGCTAACTTTGTCAAGGCATTGCGCACAATATCCGTGCCAAGCCACCGGGTTTTTACCTTGTTTTTACCTGCAAGATCATGCATATTAGATGTGCGCTTTGATTGGGCACTCTGACCGTGGCTGACTCGTGTTATGGTTCGTAGAAGTTAAAGTCACTTGGTAAACTTTGTGGTCATGGTCAGTGGCACATGCCAACTTTGTCAAGGCATTGCGCACAATAGTCACACCGAGCCACCAGTATTGTACCTTGTTTGCACCTGCAAGATCAAGCTTAGTACATCTGCTCTGTGATTGGACATTCTGATCGCGGTTGACTCGTGTTATGCTTAATAGAAGTAAAAGTCACTTGGATACATTTGTGGTCATGGTCAGTGGCACATGCCAACTTTGTCAAGGCATTGCGCACAAAAGCCACACCGAGCCACCAGTATTCTACATTGTCTATACCTGTTATGTCATGCCCAGTATATCTGCACTGTGATTGGGCACTCTGACCGTGGCTGACTCTTGTTATGGTTCATAGCCGTTTAAGGTACTTGGTAGACTTTGTGGTCATGGTCAGTGGCACATGCCAACTTTGTCAAGGCATTGCGCACAATAGCCGTGCCAAGCCACCGGTTTTTTAACTTGTTTATACCTGCAAGGTCATGCGTATTATATGCGCACTGTGATGGGGCACTCTGACCCTGGGTGACTCGTATTACGATTTGTAGAAGTTGAAGTCACTTCGTACACTTTGTGGTCATGGTCAGTGGCACATGCCAACTTTGTAAAGGCATTACGCACAATAGCCACACCAAGCCACCAGTATTCTACCTTGTTTGCACCTGGAAGATCATGCCTAGTACATCTGCACTGTGATTGGACACTCTGACCGTGGCTGACTCGTGTTATGATCAATAGAAGTAAAAGTCACTTGGAGACATTTGTAGTCATGGTCAGTGACACATGCCAACTTTGTCAAGGAATTGCGCACAATAGCCACACCGAGCCACCAGTATTCTACCTTGTTTATACCTGCAAGGCCATGCCCAGTATATCTACACTGTGATTGGACACTCTGACCGTGGCTGACTTGTGTTATGATTCATAGCTGTTTTATGTACTTGGTAAACTTTGTGGTCATCGTCATTGTCACATGCCGACTTTGTCAAGGCATTGCGCACCATAGCCGTGCCAGGCCACCGGTTTGTTTTCATTTTTATAATTGCATGGTCATGCAGATTAGATGTGCACTTTGATTGGGCACTCTGACCGTGGCTGACTCGTGTTATGATTCGTAGAAGTTAAAGTCACTTGGTAAACTTTGTGGTCATGATCAGTGCAACATGCCAACTTTGTCAAGGCTTTGTGCACCAGAGCCACATGGAGCCGCCAGTATTCTACCTTGTTTGCACCTGCAAGATCATGCCTAGTACATCTGCACTGTGATTGGACACTCTGACCGTGGCTGACTCGTGTTCTGATCAATAGAAGTAAATGTCACTTGGATACATTTGTGGTCATGGTCAGTGGCACATGCCAACTTTGTGGATGCATTGCGCACAATAGCCACACCGAGCCACCAGTATTTTACCTTGATTATACCTGTAAGTTCATGCCCAGTGTATGTGCACTGTGATTGGACACTCTGACCGTGGCTGACTCGTGTTTTGATTCATAGCCACTAAAGGTACTTGGAAAACTTTGTGGTAATGGCAGTGGCACATGCCAAATTTGTCAAGGCATTGCGCACAATAGCCGTGCCAAGCCACCAGTTCTTTACCTTGTTTATACCTGCAAGGTCGTGCATATTAGATGTACGCTGTAATTGGACACTCTCACAGTGGCTGACTCGTGTTACGATTCGTAGAAGTTAAAGTCACATGGTAAACTTTGTTGTCATGGTCAGTGGCACATGCCAACTTTGTCANTGGACACTATGACCGCGGCTGACTCGTGGTATGATCAATAGAAGTAAATGTCACTTGGATACATTTGTGGTCATGGTCAGTGGCACATGCCAACTTTGTCAAGGCATTGCGCACAATAGCCACACCAAGCCACCAGTATTCTACCTTTTTTTAACCAGCAAGATCATGCCTAGTACATCTGCACTGTAACTGGACACTATGACCGCGGCTGACTCGTGGTATGATCAATTGAAGTAAAAGTCACTTGGATACACTTGTGGTCACGGTCAGTGGCACATGCCAACTTTGTCAAGGCATTGCGCACAATAGCCAAACAAAGCCACCAGTATTCTACCTTGTTTGCACCTGCACGATCATGCCTAGTACATCTGCACTGTGATTGGACACTCTGACCGTGGCTGACTCGTGTTATGATCAATAGAAGTAAAAGTCACTTGGATACATTTGTGGTCATGGTCAGTGGCACATGCCAACTTTGTCAAGGCATTGCGTAAAACAGCCACACCGAGACACTAGTATTAGACCTTGTTTGTACCTGCAAGATCATGCCTAGTACATCTGCACTGTGATTGCACACTCTGACCATGGCTGACTCGTGTTATGATCAATAGAAGTAAAAGTCACTTGGATACATTTGTGGTCATTGTCAGTGTTACATGCCAACTTTCTCAAGGCATTGCACACAATAGCCACACCAACCCACCAGTATTTTACCTCGTGTATACCTGCAAGGTCATGCCCAGTATATCTGCACTGTGATTGGACACTCTGACCGTGGCTGACTCGTGTTATGATTCATAGCCGTTAAAGGTACTTGGTAAACTTTGTGGTGATAGTCTGTGGCACATGCCAATTTTGTCAAGGCATTGCGCACAATAGCCGTGCCAGGCCACCGGTTTTTAACTTGTTTATATCTGGAAGGTCATGCATATTAAATGTACACTGTGGTTGGGCACCGTGACTGTGGCTGAATCTTGTTACGACTCGTAAAAGTTAAAGTCACTTGGTAAACGTTGTGGTCATGGTGAGTGGCACTGCCAACTTTGTCAAGGCATTGCGCACAATAGCCACACCGAGCCACCAGTATTCTATCTTGTTTGTACCTGCAAGATCATGCCTCACAGTCCCAAGGGTCCTCCCACCCGTGGTTTGAGTAACGTGCTGCAGTGCGAGGAGAATCGAGCTCCTCGTCCGGAGGCCCGTCAAGGGGTGGCGAATCCAGGGTGCCTGCTGTGGCTGCAGAAGCAGCCAAGGGCGAGGGAGAGTGAGGAGGTACCAACGGGGAGAGAGAGAGAAGAAGTAGCAGGGTCCAATGGTGAGTGGTGGAGGATGCACCGCACTGCGAGGTCAGAGCAGTAGATCAGGCTGTGCGTCTGCCGAGAGGCCATCACCTTCATGGAGAAGTGCTGCTGGCAGAGGGCAGCAAGCAGCAGTGCGGAATGCAGAAGAGAGCGCAGAGTGAGCAAGAGCAGCCAAGAACAGCTGAGGGTAGCGGAGAGTCTTGCAGCGTGCAAGAGAGCAGATGGGAGAGAGCTTTAGGGTTGAAGAGAGCCCGAGAGGGACGAGAGGGATACCCGAGAGTCACGGACAGCCGAGGGCAGCCGAGTTCAGCCAAGAGTGACCGCAGAGAACGTGGAGAGCAGCGGAGAGCAGTTACAGGAGAAGCCGAGAGTCGGGAGGAGACGAGCACTTGAGATCAACGAGGGCCGTCGAACATGAGCGGGCGGGCGAGAGAGCACCCGCGGGCCTCAGAGAGTCGAGGCAAGCATCAAGAAACGGGTGCGGTGTGCTGGCCGGGGAGGATGGTAGCAGCCCCTAGATGTGCTGCAAGCCAAAGAGACGGCCGGAGGGACAGATTGTCCGCCGCGGTAATGTACGGGCCACGGCAACTGTGGGCCACACGAGGATTCAAGGGGCCAGGATCGACGAGTGGCGGGAGTGAATTCACGCTGCTCTCATACCAGTAGTTACTATGACAATGCTTGGTTAGCCTGTGTTGTACGAGGCGGGTGAGAGCAATGGGCAACAGTGCGTGAGACACGCCATGGATGCGGTAAGCTTGCCTTAGAGACGTTCGCACTCAACCAAGACTGGTGAGGGGAGGGGGAGCGAGCGAACCTAGAACCGGTAAGCGCTCACCCACCACGAGCGATGAGCTCGAGCGGGTGAGTGCCGCCACCCGGGGGTCGAGCCCGACCACTCGGAAGTAACCAAGGGCGGCTACTCACCGATGCACGGCCAAAACCAGCACGCTGCCCCCCCTGAGGATCAGCACCCGGGAAACATGCAGCTCCCCAATCACATGCAAGGAAAGGCAATATAAAGCAAGGCACGGCAGTGAGAGTGTACGGGCCCTAGCATCTACCGCATCACAGAGAGTCCTAAAAAGTCATAGAGAGTCATGCAATGGTCACGACTGTGCCCAAGTGCACTCCTGGATCCAGCAGCAGGAGCAGCTTGAGGACGTCAATGGCTCCAACCACGATGGGCACATCGGACGCTTCCCCAGGTGGGCCCATTGTCACTTAATATGTACAGAGTATGTACAGAGTGTGAGAGGCAAGAGGGCACAGAGTTGTAAGTGGCCAACAAACTTCAACACCAGGCATCCTCTCTGCATGCACGGTTGTTGCATATATGTGGTTTGCAGGCAGGGTATGGAGCATAGAGTGGGGTCACAACGTTCTCCTAGTCTTAGATATTTTTCAAACAATGTTGAAAGTGGAGAAGTTAAACTTGTCTCATGTATGGGGTTCAGTGGTGTAGTTTGGAGACTTTGGTCATCAGACGTCTAGGTGCAAGGTCTCACATTATTCATGTTGTCGTTGCCTGGTTGTTCAATTTTCCAGGACGAAGCAGGGTTCACGTAAGTTTGAACCAACAGCCGTGCATTTTTTCTTTGCGGTGTTGGGGGTAGACTACAAGGCTCAAATCAGGATCGAGCCATGGTTTGCTTGAACTCGCACTGAAAGTCATGGACCGGCAGCATGTGCTTGAATTGCGACTAAGGCCCAACTATTCAAGTACACGAAGATAGAACACTTAGTTAAATTTACCTTACAACCCTGCAGTTTCTTGCTCCAAGTACACTCATCGAGGATGCATTTGTGGTCATGGTCAGTGGCACGTGCCAACTTTGTCAAGGCATTGCACAAAATAGAGACACCGAGCCACTAGTAGTCTACCTTGTTTGTACCTGCAAGATCATGCCCAGTATATCTGCACTGTGATTGGACACTCTGACCGTGGCTGACTCGTGTTATGATTTATAGCCGTTTCATGTACTTGGAAATCTTTGTGGTCATGGTCAGTGGCACAAGGCATTGCGCACAATAGCCGTGCCAAGCCACCGGTTTTTTACCTTGTTCATACCTTCAAGGTCATGCATAGTAGATGTACGCTGTGATTGGGCACTCTGATCGTGGCTGACTCGTGTTACAATTCGTAGAGGTTAAAGTCACTTGGTAAACTTTTGTAGTCATGGTCAGTGGCACATGCCAACTTTGTCAAGGCATTGCGCACAATAGCCNTATTCTACCTTGTTTGTACCTGTAAGGTCATGCCCAGTATATCTGCACTGAAATTGGACAATATGACCGTGGCTGACTCGTGTTATGATTCATAGCCGTTTAATGTACTTGGTAAACTTTGTGGTCATGGCAGTGGCACATGCCAACTTTGTCAAGGCATTGCGCACAATAGCCGTGCCAAGCCACCGGTTTTTTACCTTGTTCATACCTTCAAGGTCATGCATAGTAGATGTACGCTGTGATTGGGCACTCCGATCGTGGCTGACTCGTGTTACAATTCGTAGAGGTTAAAGTCACTTGGTAAACTTTTGTAGTCATGGTCAGTGGCACATGCCAACTTTGTCAAGGCATGGCGCACAATAGCCACACCGAGCCACGAGTATTCTACCTTTTTTTAACCTGCAAGATCATGCCTAGTACATCTGCACTGTGATTGGATACTCTGACCGTGGCTGACTGGTGTTATGATGAATAGAAGTAAAAGTCACTTGGATATATCTGTGGTCAAGGTCAGTGGCACATGCCAACTTTGTCAATGCATTGCGCACAATAGCCAAACTGAGCCACTAGTATTCTACCTTGTTCACACCTGCACGATCATGCCTAGTTTATCTGAATTGTGATTCGATACTCTGACCGTGGCTGACTCGTGTTATGATCAACAGAAGTAAAAGTCACTTGGATACATTTGTGGTCATGGTCAGTGGCACATGCCAACTTTGACAAGGCATTGCGCAAAATGGCCACACAGAGCCACTAGTATTCTACCTATTTTGTACCTACAAGATCATGCCCAGTATATCTGCTCTGTGATTGGACACTATGACCGTGGCTGACTCGTGTTATGATTTATAGCCGTTTAATGTACTTGGAAATCTTTGTGGTCATGGTCAGTGGCACAAGGCATTGCGCACAATGGCCGTGCCAAGCCACCGGTTTTTTACCTTGTTTTACCTGCAAGTCCATGCATTTTAGATGTGCACTGTGATTTGGCACTCTGACCGTGGCTGACTCGTGTTATGATCCGTAGACGTTAAAGAAACTTAGTAAACATTGTGGTCATGGTCAGTGGCACATGCAAACTTTGTCAAGGCATTACGCACGATAGCCACACCGAGCCACCAGTATTCTACCTTGTTTGCAACCGTAAGATCATGCCTAGTACATCTGCATTGTTACTGGACACTCTGACCGTGGCTGACTCGTGTTATGATCGATAGAAGTGAAAGTCACTTGGATACATTTGTGGTCATGGTCAGTGGCACATGCCAACCGAGTCAAGGCATTGTGCACAATAGCCACAGGGAGCCACCTGTATTGTACCTTGTTTATACGTGTAAGGTCATGCCCAGCATATCTGCACTGTGATTGGACACTCTGACCGTGGCTGACTCGTGTTATGATTGATAGCCGTTTAAGGTACTTTGTAAACTTTGTGGCCATGGTCAGTGGCACATGCCAACTTTGTCAAGGCATTGCGCACAATAGCCATGCCAAGCCACCGGTTTTTTACGTTTTTTATACCTGCAAGGTCATGCCTAGTACATCTGGACTGTGATTGGACACTCTGACTGTGGCTGACCCGTGTTACAATTCATAGACGTTAAAGTCACTTGGTAAACTTTGTGGTCATGGTCAGTGGCGCATGCCAACTTTTTCACGGCATTGCGCACAATAGCGACACCAAGCCACCAGTATTCTACCTTGTTTGCACCTGCAAGATCATGCCTAGTATATCTGCACTGTGATTGGACACTCTGACCGTGGCTGACTCGTGTTATGATCATTAGAAGTAAAAGTCACTTAGGATACATGGTCAGTGGCACATGCCAACTTTGTGAAGGCATTGCGCACAATAGCCACACCAAGCCACCTGTATTTTACCTTGTTTATACCTGTAAGGTCATGCCCAGTATATCTGCACTGTCATTGGACACTCTGACCGTGACTGACTCGTGTTATGATTCATAGCCGTTAAAGGTACTTGGTACACTTTGTGGTCATGGTCTGTGGCACATGCCAATTTTGTCAAGGCATTGCGCACAATAGCCGTGCCAAGCCACTGGTTTTTTTTTAACTTGTTTAGACCTGCAAGGTCATGCATATTAGATGTGCACTGTGATTGGGCACTCTGACCGTGGCTGATTTTTGTTACGATTCGTGAAGTTAAAGTCACTTGGAAAACTTTGTGGTCGAGGTCAGTTGCACTACCAACTTTGTCAAGGCATTGCGCACAATAGCCACACCAAGCCACCAGTATTCTACCTTGTTTGCACCTGTAAGATCATGCCTAGTACATATGCATTGTGATATGACACTCTGACCGTGGCTGACTCGTGCTATGATCAATAGAATTGAAAGTCACTTGGATATATTTGTGGTCAGGGTCAGTGGCACATGCCAACTTTGTCAAGGCATTGCACACAATAGCCACACCAAGCCACCAGTATTCTACCTTGTTTGTACCTGTAAGGTCATGCCCCGTATATCTGCATTGAAATTGGACACTCTGACCGTGGCTGACTCGTGTTATAATTCATAGCCGTGTTATGTACTTGGTAAACTTTGTGGTCATGGCAGTGGCACATGCCAACTTTGTCAAGGCATTGCGCACAATAGTCGTACCAAGCCACCAGGTTTTTACCTTGTTTATACATGCAAGGTCATGCATACTATATGTACGCTGTGATAGGGCACTCTGATGGTGGCTGACTCGTGTTACGATTCGTAGAGGTTAAAGTCACTTGGTCAACTTTGTTGTCATGGTCAGTGGCACATGCCAACTCTGTCAAGGCATTGCACACAATAGCCACACCGAGCCACCAGTATTCTACCTTTTTTTAACCTGCAAGATCATGCCTACTACGTATGCACTGTGATTGGACACTCTGACCGCGACTGACTCGTGTTATGATCAATAGGAGTTAAAGTCACTTTGATACATTTCTGGTCATGGTCAGTGGCACATGCCAACTTTGTCAAGGCATTGCGCACAATAGCCACACGGACCCACCTATATTGTACCTTGTTTATACCTGTAAGTGTCAGAAATGAAGCCTTGACAAGAGAAAGAAAACCTCGCTCTCAATAACGGTTCAAGTCCACCGACTGAGCCACCTTGACTAACGGCTCTCTGGTCAGGCGACCGTTCGAACCCGTCAGCCAAGTTATCCCCTAATAAAGTGACACCTGTCACCCACGTCCGGCTAGTGGAAAGAAGCTGTTGCTTTGCTCATTTGTCCTGTTCTGACCTTTTTTACCGAGGATGTTCATTCCTTCGAGTTAACCAGAACAGTTCTGCACATCCTGTTCCCCTTTGGTTCCGCGGCTTCGCCGCCGTGCCTTCGCCCTGCTTGTCCCTTGCATTTCTTGTCCTCGCCACCTCTCAACGCGTCCCTTCGTCACTCTCGCTCCTTCGCTCAGCTCCCACACTCCCCCAACCATCACTCTCTCCACAAGCACTCTCTCTTTCACATCAAGCTGTCTACCTCGGCTACCTCGCTTCTCAGGCTCTACCTGCTCTTGCGACTAACTCCTCGGACCGCTCTCGCTTGTGTCACTCTGCTGACGTGCACGTGCCTGCCCATTGCTTCTGCTTGCTTTTGCTACCGCCACTCTCGTGTCTGCATTTTTTTGACATGGTATCAGAGCTTCAGGCAACATCACCTAGAGATCCGTGACCACGTCATAGCTCTGTCGTTGCCCCCGCTTCATCGCCTCCTCTCTGTCGCCGGTGCCGTCACTCCGCGCCTCCCCGCTTCATTCACATCTGACATCAGCAGTTCTGCTTGACGAGCTCTCTACGCTGAAGAAACGCCTCGTTGTCCTAAGAAGGCCCTGCAACCACTTCCGCGCCCGTGGCTAACAATCGGTGACGTGTCGCCTACATCAGCTGTAAGTGACTCTCAAGCCGCCGCCTGCCGTCAACTACCGAGAAGCTTCCTGCCGCCTCCCATCCACTGCCACCTCATCACATCTGCCTCCACTGACATCTCCTCCCATTCATCCTGCCTCATCATCCTCATCTGCTCCTCCATCATCGCTATCCCCAGTCCGCCCGCGTCCATCATCTTGAGTCGCCTTCTCGCATCGCCTCCTCGCCTCGTAAGCAGCTGCAACCAAAGCTGCCAGTGCCAGGATATCGGACACCACCAGTCTTCCTGCTCCCATTTCGGAGCCAACTGGGGAACAAGCCGTCACTCTTCAGGCATCAGCAGTCGAGTGTCCCTGCCCGCTGCCTGGCCTCCTCTGCCGCAGCCAACTTCTTGCAGCCAACAGGACATCGGACACCACCAGTCTTCCTGCTCCAACTTCCGAGCCAACTGGGGAACAAGCCGTCACTCTCCTGAACGCGAGAAGAAGAGGTTGTGTTGCTTCCACCTGCCGCGCCGCGTCTCATCCCCTTGTTCTCCGCTCACATCGCTTCCTGCCTCCTGCCTCCTCCATCATCATCAGCTTCCTGCCTTCATCCTCATCTGCCTTCATCATTCCTCCTCCTCCCTACTCGAGTCTCCTCCTCTTCTTTAGCCGCTTGCCTCTGCCTCGTCTTCATCTCTTTGTCTTCAGCATCATCCACACCGCCTCCGCATCGCCTCCTCTTCATCATCAACATCCTCCACGCCGCTCTCCATCCATCATCCACATCAACATCATCTACTCGCGCACGTGGTTTTGTCCCTGCGTCCACTCATCAATCAATCGCTTCCTCTGCCACCGCATCACCTCCTCCCCACCAGCATCCTCCGCATCGCCTTCCGTCCATCATTCTCATCAGCATCATCTCCTCGTGCACGTGGTTTTGCCCCTGCGCCCACTCCATCATCAATCGTTTTCCGCCATCATCCGCTTCTGTTCCGCTCAACACAAGGATCCGTCCGATCACGTCGCCTTTTCCGCGACGACCTGCGCCCACACCGTAAACTTCCTTCAGCGTACGTGGTTCGGCCCCTGCGCCTACTCATCAATCAATCGCTTCCTCTGCTTCACATTGCTTCCAGCTCGGCACAAGGATCCGCCCGGTCGCATCGCCCGTTCTGCGACGACCTGCGCCCACGCCGTAACTTCGTAGCGCACGTGGTTTCGCCCCTGCGCCCACACATCCATCAATCGCATCCTCCGCTTCTGCAAATCGTTCTCAGCTCGGCACAAGGATCCGCTCGGTTGCATCGCTCGAATCGTGACGACCCACGCCCACGCTGAAACTTCCATCAGTGCACGCGGCTCGCCCCTGCATCCACTCTGCCACCCATTGTTCCTTCGCCATCTTCCGCCTTTATCACTCTTTTGACACAAGCATCCGCCCGGTCGCATCGCCTTTCCGCGACGACCTGCGCCCGCGCCGTACCCTCAATCACGTACGAGGACTCACCCCTGTGCCCACTCCATCATCAATCATTCCTCGCCATCCGCATCATTCCCAGCTCGGCACACGGATCTTCCCGGTCGCATCGCCTCTTCCGCGACGACCTGCGTCCACGTTGATACTTCCTTCAGCACACGCATACAACAGGTCCGCTCTGTCGCATCGCCATCGGCCCTCTTGTAAAGACTGACTGGTCTCATCTTCTTGCCCTTCTCCTTTCAATCAACTGTCAACAGTCCTCCTTCTCCATGGAAGAGGAACGACACACCATTCTCATGTACAATGAAGTCGCCTCCCTCACTGACAACATTTCCCCACTCTGCTTCGCACCCGATGGGAGTCACAACTTTGACCGATGGCGCCGCCAACTGCGGCGTGAAATCGCCACATTGGACATATATGGATACAACCTCCTTGATGTGCTACGAAATGTTGGAAGTAGAGAAGCCCGCAGAACTGCACGTGGAAGAAGAAAGTACGGGACAGCCCAAACTCAACTGCGAGGACTTCTCTACATGAGCACATACGACGAATTCCACCCTATCATTATAGCTCATCGTCATCAGGCTGTCATCCGGACCAAACAAGCTCTCAGGGACTACTGCTCAAGCAGAGGAGCTGAACCCCCTGACCCTCATCCAGCAGCCCTTGACCCTCCCCCATACAGTGAACTCCTGGAGGAACGACGATTCCAGCTGCAACCATTCATCAAAGATCAGAGGAGAATGGAAGAAGAAGCAGAACTCCGAGCCATCGAAGAACGGCCTCATACTTCCCAATCTCCCACATCCTTTAATGGGGTGGAATACTGGGAGCGCTACTACCCGTGATCTTCTCTGCTTGCTTATCTCTTGTCAAGCTTCAAGGAGGGTGTCAGAAATGAAGCCTTGACAAGAGAAAGAAAACCTCGCTCTCAATAATGGTTCAAGTCCACCGACTGAGCCACCTTGACTAACGGCTCTCTGGTCAGGCGACCGTTGGGACCCGTCAGCCAAGTTATCCCCTAATAAAGTGACACCTGTCACCCACGTCCGGCTAGTGGAAAGAAGCCGTTGCCTTGCTCATTTGTCCTGTTCTGACCTTTTATATCGAGGATGTTCATTCCCTCGAGTTAACCATAACAGTTCTACACATCCTGTTCCCCTTTGGTTCCGCGGCTTCGCCGCTGTGTCCTCGCCCTGCTCGTCCCTCGCATTTCCTGTCCTCGCCACCTCTCAACGCTTCACTTCGTCACTCTCGCTCCTTCACTCAGCTCCCACACTCCCCCAACCATCACTCTCTCCGCAAGCACTCTCTTTCACATCAAGCTGTCTACCTGGGCTACCTCGCTTCTCAGACTCTACCTGCTCTCGCGACTAGCTCCTCGGACCGCTCTCGCTTGTGTCACTCTGCTGACGTGCACGTGCCTGCCCATTGCTTCTGCTTGCTTTTGCTACCGCCATTCTCGTGTCTGTACTCTTCTGACAGTAAGGTCATGCCCGGTATATCTGCACTGTGATTGGACACTCTGACCGTGGCTGACTCGTGTTATGATTCATAGCCGTTTAAGGTACTTTGTGAACTTTGTGGCCATGGTCAGTGGCACATGCCAACTTTGTCAAGGCATTGCGCACAATAGCCATGCCAAGCTACCGGTTTTTTACATTGTTTATACCTGCAAGGTCATGCCTAGTACATCTGGACTGTGATCGGGCACTCTGACTGTGGCTAACTCGTGTTACAATTCATAGACGTTAAAGTCACTTGGTAAACTTTGTGGTCATGGTCAGTGGCACATGCCAACTTTGTCAAGGCATTGCGCACAATAGCCACACCAAGCTACCAGTATTCTACCTTGTTTGCACCTGCAAGATCATGCCTAGTACATCTGCACTGTGATAGGACACTCTGAACGTGGCTGACTCGTGTTATGATTCAGAGCTGTTTTAGGTACTTGGTAAACTTTGTGGTCATGGTCAGTGGCACATGCCAATTTTGTCAATGCATTGCGCACAATAGCCGTGCCAAGCCACCGGTTTTTTAACTTGTTTATAGCTGCAATGTCAAGCATGTTATATGTGCACAACGATTGGTCACTCTGACCATGGCTGGCTTGTGTTACGATTCGTAGAAGTTAAAGTCACTGGGTAAACTTTGTGGTCATGGTCAGTGGCACATGCCAACTTCGTCAAGGCATTGCGCACAATAGCCACGTCGAGCCACCAGTATTCTACCTTGTTTGTACCCGCAATGTCATGCCTAGTACATCTGCACTGTGATTGGACACTCTGACTGTGGCTAACTCGTGTTATGATCAATAGAATTAAAAGTTTCTTGGATACATTTGTGGTCATGGTCAGTGGCACATACCAACTTTGTCAAGGCATTGCGCACAATAGCCACACCGAGCCACCAGAATTCTACCTTGTTCATACCTGTAAGGTCGTGTCCAGTATATCTGCACTGTGATTGGACACTCTGATCGTGGCTGACTTGTGTTATAATTAAAAGCCGTTTAAGGTACTTGGTACACTTTGTGGTCATGGTCAGTGGCATATGCCAATTTTGTCAAGGCATTGCGCACAATAGTCGTGCCAAGCCACGGGTTTTTTACCTTGTTCATACGTGCAAGGTCATGCCTAGTACATATCAACTGTGATTGGGCACTCTGACTGTGGATGACTCCTGTTACGATATGTAGAAGTTAAAGTCACTTGATAAACTTTGTCGTCATGGTCAGTGGCACATGCCAACCTTGTCAAGGCATTGCGCACAATAGCCGTGCCAAGACACCGGTTTCTTACCCTGTTTATACCTGCAAGGTCATGCNGCCCCCCCCCCCCCCTTGCCCAGCCACCACCCCTCGCTCGCACGTCCTCCTCCACAAATTCTGTTTTCATTCAAATTTCAAACCCATGTCATATTAGGGTTTGATATTCTCTTTTAAAATTGTTGAACCAGGGTTTGACATTCGAATGATTTATGAAATTATCTTTATGGACATATATTTCTGAAATTCTCTTGAATTGAGGTGTCAAGTGAAAATGAAAATTATTGTGGGGTATGATAGGGATATCCGACAAGTGGCAGATATTTGATCCACCGGTCACTGGTTGTTTCACTGCCATATCAACGATTACTCCTGCTGCACAGTTTGAGTCCACGTACGTGGATGATTGTTGATTTCTTTCTGAATATCTTTACTTTCAGTTCTGTCCGCAAATCGTACTTAAGTCCATTTTTTGACCTATCATTTTGTGCGCTCCTGGTGGCGAAATCAGGGCAAACGCGAGGTTCACGATGAAACTCGCAGCTCGAAAGCTTTGCAATGCCCCTTTTTGTTTTTGATGCATTCGATTGCCGTCGATCAATCAGTTGATGCAATCAATCCCCGTCGGTTGCTCGGACGCCGTCTATCTCTCTACCAACGGCGAGCAAAAACCGACGATTGATTGATGTCGATCGATTGGCCGACAGCCGAGGAACGATCGACGAGGGCTAATTGTCGATGGGACCACTGCCAGTGGTCGCCGGAAGTGGATCCATCGACGGTGGCTCCTCGTCAGATCGATCCACTGCCGGTGTTCGCTGGCCGTGGATCCATCGACGGTGGCTCCTCGTCGGATCGATCCACTGCCGGTGGTCGCCGGCCGTGGATCCATTGACGGTGGCTCCTCGTCGGATCAATCCACTGCCGGTGGTCGCCGGCCGTGGATCCACAGCCGGTGGTCGCCTGCTGAGGGCTGACCAGCCCATCCACCATTGATCCGCTTGGATCGATGCTGAACGGAGCATGGATCCAAAGGCCGACGAGGCCTGGCGGGGAGCAGGAGGCAGGGGCAGGGCCTCGCAACCACCCACCGGTCGGGTCCTATGCCTCGAGCGAGGCCGATGAGGCCTGGCAGGAGGCAGGGGCAGGGGCAGGGGCCCTTGCAACCACCCACCGCTCGGGTGGTTGACGCTGAATCCGTGTTGTAACAACGCTATGAAGTACTACTAGTCGTTCCGCGTCACTCATACGCGAATAGAGCATTGCGATTGTAGGAACGAGGTGCATCCATGGCACCTCGGTGCCAGACTGCACCATCTGTGATGGAATCGTCATCCCTTCCATCTTCAACCTCTGTTGCCTCTGCGTACCGTCTGAACCATGCGGACTTCAACCCCCCTCCTGCCGGGCGTCTCCATGGAGATCATCTAACGCTGGCCCTCTCGCGTCACTGTCGGCCAGTGCCTACGGCCTCAAGGAAACCTGGGTTCTTTTGTGGCTCATGCGGCGTTATGTCAAGCGACACTTGCGACCGCATCCGCGGGCATTTCGGCATCCCAAACGGCAACATGGCCACATGCCCGTTCCCACCGCCTCACGCCAAAGACGTTCTTGGCCTTGAGAGGGCCCCTCGTCTAGCAGCCGACTGGAAACCTGCTTGCCCCCATCTGTACAACAGCCTCGGGGATTCATGGGGTACAAGCAGCAAGCCTGCAGACCATAGTATACATCAGTGATCCCACCAGTTCAGGATAGGATTTTGGGGAAGGTGATGAGACTGTGTATGCTGGTGAGGTAAGTTTGTGATCCACCGTCATGGGGGTTGGAGCTCCGTTGCTGTTCTCAAGTCCGAAGTGCTTCAGGAGTGAGGCAATGTAGGGTTCTTGGGACAGAGTGATGAGTCACTTCTCCCGGTCCCTCTTGATGTCAATTCCCAGGTAATGGATCAGTTCCCCAAGGTCTTTCACGGTGAAACGTCTCAGGAGTGCTTGCTTCAGATCCTCGAGAGCACAAGGATTGTTGGAGGTGAGAGCAAGATCGTCCTCATAGACCATAATATAGGTCTGCTCATCTGGTCAAGAACGGAGGAACAGACTGGGATCGGCAGTGGAAACCGCGAATCCCAGGTAAATGAGAGTTGCTCGGAGTTTGGCATGCCATTTTGGAGGTGATTGTTTGAGCCCATAGACTGGGCGATGTAGCTTCCAGAGAGTGTTGGGCTGGTCTGGTGTGTAGCCTTTGGATACGCCAGGTAGAAAGTTCCGTTCAGATCTCCTTGGACAAAGTCCGTGGACACGTCCATGGCATGTAGTTCCATGTCTTTAGTGGCCGTAATATGTAGTAGGACTCGTAGGGTGGTCAGCTTGGCAGTGGGTGAGAAGGTGTCAAAGACGTCCACGCCATATCGCTGTGAGAACCCCTTTGCCACATAACGAGCTCTGAATTCTGGTGGCTTCCCTAGATGAGTCTTAACACGGAAGACCCATTTCCATGTGACCACATTGGTGTGAGCTGGTTGAGGTACGTCAGTGTAGGTGGAGGTAGCCTTAAAGGAGGCCAGTTCGTTGGCAATGGCGGCTCGCCATTGGTCTGCTTGGGGCCCATTTACAGCCTCCGCATATTTTCTGGGGGTGGCAATGGGAGCTATGGTAATGGTGGTGCTGAGTAGAGGAAGGCGAGGATAGCGTCGTCGTCGAGGATTCATGGGAGGAGTTTGTTGTCGAAGAGAGATGAGACCGTCTCCAGCTGCAATCCAGGAGGGCAGGAAGGAGGTTCAAAGAAGCTCCACCTGGCGATCCTCCTGGATGTCAAGGTCTCCGTCTGTGTCAGTTAGGGTGATAAGCGAGGCTGCTGCTCTGTTTCTGGTAGACTATGGGAGCACCAGTTCTGCTACTGGTGTCATTCTCGGGACTGGTACCCCAGATGCTGTAGTTGTTATAGGTTCTTCTGTGTCTGCTACTGTTATTGTTGGTGCTGGTGCTGCTGCGGCTGGAGGAGGGACTAGTGTTGCTGAGGGAAGCGTTCTTCCGAGTGTTGGCAGATGTTCTGAGATGGATTGAAAATCAGCGTTAAGAGTGAGAGGAGTGAGTGGTGGTAGTGCCATTGGTCGTGGTTGTGTGGGAGTGTGTGTAGGAGAGAAGATTGGTGGAGTGGATACTGTTGGAGGAGTTGCTGGTGTGGCAGGAGCGACTGCAAGAGGTAAGGTGGCCGGAGTTGTAGGCATTATAGCTTGTTCAGGAATGAGTGTCCAGGTAAGAGGAGTAGTGGAGATTGGCGCGGATTGACGGAACAAAGGAGTAATTTCATGGACATCTATGCTACATGTTTCCTGTTTGAGGTCCGGCTCGTAAAATAAGTAGCTAGGGGAGTTGAGGGCGAATCCAACGAACGTGCAGCGCGAGGCTCGTGGCCCAAATTTGGAGAGACGCGCGTGAGATCGGTCAAATTGAAAGAGTAGGACGTAGGCTGTGGAACCCCAGACTCGAAGAATGGAGACATCTGGCGTATATCCCAGCCAGAGTTCTGCTGGGGTGATGTCGGGAAGATGCTTGGCTGGATAAACGTTGTGTACCCTGGTGGCATAGCGGAATGCATAGGTCCTGAAGGTTTCCGGCGCTCCAGCATGCACAAGTAGAGTGCGCGTGAGAGCGGCGAGGACACCATTCTGTCTTTCTACCACTCCGTTCTGCTTGGGTGCTTCTGAGACACTCATCTCATGCCCAATGCCGCGTTCTGCCAGGAATACACGGAGCTCATGAGATAGGAATTCACTACCTCTGTCTGTCCGGATTTTACCAATGGACCGGTTGAGGCGACTCATCTAATACTTTGACCACTTGACGAAGGCAGGCTTGGCATCGGCTTTAGACTTGAGAGGGATTGTGGCGCCGAAGCGAGAATGGTCGTCCACAATGGTGAGGAAGTACTCATAGCCTTGNTGAAGGGAGGTGGGACGAATTGGTCCCACAAGATCCATGTGGAGGATGTCAAGAGGTCTTGCTGTTCGAGCGGCTCGAGGAGGGTGAGGGGATGCTTTGAATTTCCCAAGACTGCAAGCAGTGCAGGATGGTCATGCAAGGCGAGTTAGTGGGGAGAGCAATGGCAGGCCTTTTACCATATTTTTGGCCTGAAAACGGAGAAGAGTATTGAAATTTTGATGACCAAGGCGATGATGATGCAGGAGTAGAGGATGTGAGAGGCTGCGGCAGTCACAGGTGGAGGGTTGAGTGTCGGCTTCAACAGCAAAGATTGCTGTTGTGCGAGGAATCTGCAGGCGATAGAGGTTGTTGCGAACTGTGAAGGTTGCATGCGGTNGGATGGTCATGCAAGGCGAGTTAGTGGGGAGAGCAATGGCAGGCCTTTTACCATATTTTTGGCCTGAACACGGAGAAGCGCATTGAAATTTTGATGACCAAGGCGATGATGATGCAGGAGTAGAGGATGTGAGAGGCTGCGGCAGTCACAGGTGGAGGGTTGAGTGTCGGCTTCAACAGCAAAGATTGCTGTTGTGCGAGGAATCTGCAGGCGATAGAGGTTGTTGCAAACTGTGAAGGTTGCATGCGGTTTGTTATCAGCTATCGTCAGTTGGGCTTCCGAACCATAGGCGGGGAAGAAGATGTTTACACCTTCCTTTTGGAGTTGATGAACAGAAAGGAGATTGTGTCGTAGGTCAGGGGTATGGTAACCCCGGATTTGTCCACTTGGTGCTGCCGGAGACGTGAGAGTAGCGGAGTAGCGGCAGAGATATGTCATTCCTTTGGTGGCACCGGTGATGGTTACTGGTGTTGCCAATGGTGTGGTGATGTCAGCATCTTTGAGAGCATGAATAACATTCCCTGAGTCGAGAACTTGTTCAGTGTAGAGGGAGGCAGATGTTGTAAGAAGAGTCAGCGGAGGAGGTTCTCCATCTTGAACGGAAACTTGTGCGACATTGAGAATGGAGGGCTCAGGTGCGGTGTCACCGTCCGTATTGTCATCGGCTGGCGCGGCGCGAGGTGGAAGGAGGCGAACAAGCACAGTTGCAACTGTGAAGAAGATCACTGGAATCATGGTGGCCTGTCAACCAGGGCTGGAAACTGTCAGAAGAATGTAGTCACGAGAGTGACAGCAGCAGAAGCAAGCTGAAGCAACAGACAGGCATGCGGGCGTCAACAGAGTGACGTAGGCGAGAGCGATGCGAGCAGTTAGTCATGAGAGCAGGTGGAGACTGAGAAGCGAGGTAGCCGAGATAGACAAGTTGATGTGAGAGAGGGTGCTTGCTAGGCGAGTGATGATTGGCGGAGTGTGAGGGCTGAGCGAAGGAGCGAGAGTGACTGAGCGAAGCATTGAGAGGTGGCGAAGACAAGAAGCGTGAGAGATGAGGAAAGCGAGGACACGGCGGCGAAGCCGCGGAACCAAAGGAGAACAGGATGGGCAGAACTATTCTGTTTAAGTTTTGAAGGGAATGAACATCCTCCATATATACAGGCGAACAGGACATACGAGTAACGGCTTCTTTGCTAGCCGGACGCGAGCGACTCATTGTCACGTTGGTTGGTCACGGTTCGCATGGGACCGTTGGACCATTTATTTATTCTCTCTTGCGAGAGGTGACCTGGACTTCTGCTTGTGTTATCCGAAGCCTCTTTCCGCAACAAGAATCGGAGTCAGAGAACATACATTTCTGACACCCTCCCTGAATCTGACTCGATTCTTGTAAGGTTGGCTTCCTCCTCGGGTCCATCAAAGTACTTGATGAATGTGGTTCCCGGGAGGTTTCCTTGTAGCAGTCACGGACCAGTGGAATTCGAGCAGATGCTACTACTCAGCAGTGTTGTAGTCTTGGTGGTTCGTGGGCTGGCGGAGGCATGGGGCAACGGCATGCATGAAGTAGGTCTCTCCACATTTTGCTGAGGGTGCATTTGCGTTTGCGAATGAGGGGATGGAAGATGGGAGTAGTGATGCTGAGCAGGGCTCCTCAAATTTCTTCTTCCACAAAGGGTACCAGAGTGCAGCGGAAATTTGCAGGAAAGCGTCCGCCTCCTTTGTAGAGAAGGTAGTGTTGGAGGGTGTAGGAGATTGGGATGCCTTTGATGTAGCAGAGGTGGAAGAGGTTGCAGAAGTCTTGCGACCACTAGAGAATGTTTATCGCTCCACTTGCACTGAGTACCAGATCCTCACATTGTGTGAGGAAGTGCCATGGGAAAGAGGAGAAGTTGACTGGTCCATAAATACTCGTGGTAGTGTTGACAAGTGGTCGGCCTGCTGGAAGAGGAGGTCTCTTGGCGATGAAGGTCATTTTGAAATGACGAGAATCCGAGAGGTGGTGAGATGAGAGCAGTTGTTGATGGAACTGAAGAGGCAGGTGAAGAGCGTTTCAATGAAGGCAGAGAAGACCTGAGAGGTTGGAGCGAAGAGACTGAGAAGGGCTGAGTGCGGTGAAGGAGGATGTGAATGAGTAACTGGGCAGGGCGGATAAAGACGGGCAGAGGATCTGATGAGGACTTGATGGGTGCAGGGATGGAACCTCGTGCACTGTGGAAATTTTCGGCATAGACGCAGGTCGTTGCAGGGGAGGTGATACGACCGGGCGGATCCTTGTGCCAAGCGGAGCGGAAGCTGATGATGAAGGAGGAATGCTCGATGATGGAATGGGCGCAGGGGCGAATTGCGTGCGTAGAAGTAAGTTACGACGTGGGCGCAGGTCGTCGCACAGAAGGCGATGCGACCAGGCGGATCCTTGTGCCGAGCTGAAGTGGAAGCTGAAGCGGAGGAAATGATTGATGGATGAGTGGGCGCACGGGCAAAACCTCGTGTGCTGAGGAAGTTTCAGCGTGGGCGCAGGTCGTCACGAAAAAGGCAAAGCGACCGGGCGGATCCTTGTGCCAAGCTGGAAGCAATGCGAAGTGGAGAAGCAATTAATTGATGAGTGGGCGCAAGGCCAGAACCACGTGCGCTAAAGGAAGTTTCCGGCGGGGGCACAGGTCGTCGCGGAAAAGGCGATACGACCGGGCGGATCCTTGTGCCGAGCGGAGCTGAAGCGGATGATGGTGAAAAACGATTGATGATGGAGTGGGCACAGGGGCGAAATCACGTGCGTGAGGAGATGATGCTGATGCGGATGATGAACGGAAGGCGGTGCAGAGAATGCTGATGATGGAGGGGGAGGCTATGCGGAGGCGGTCCGGATGATGCTTATGACAAAGGGATGAAGATTAGGCAGAGGCGAGTGGCCTATGAAGCTGAGGAACCTCGAATGAGGAGGAAGAGGAATGAAGGAGGCAGATGAAAACGGCGAGAGACGGAGAGCGACGTGGGCGGAGAGGGAGAGGATGAAACGCGGTGCGGCAGATGGAGGTGAAACAACCACTTCCTCTTGCATTCAGGAGAGTGACGGCTTGTTCCCCAGTTGGCTCGGAAGTGGGAGCAGGAAGACTGGTGGTGTCCGATATCCTGTTGGCTAGAGGAAGTTGGCTGTGGCAGAGGAAGTCAGGCAGCGGGCAGGGACTTAGACTACTGATGCCAGGAGAGTGATGGCTTGTTCCCCAGTTGGCTCAGTAATGGGAGCAGAAAGACTGGTGGTGTCCGATATCCTGGCAGCGACAGCTTTGACTGCAGCTGCTGAAGAGGCGAGGAGGTGATGCGAGCAGGTGGCTCGAGATGATGGATGCTGGCAAGATGGGGATGACAGCGAGGAAGGGGCAGATGAGGCTAATGAAGCGAGAAGAAAGCGAGGAAGATGCTGGCGGAGGCAGATGTGATGAGGAGTAGTGGACGACAGAGAGTAGGAAGCTTCTCGGTAGTTGACAGCAGGTGGCGGCTCGGGAGTCACTTGCCACTGATATAGGCGACACGTCACCGGTTGTTGGCCACGGGCACGGAAATGGGCGCAGGGCCTTATTAGGACGACGAGGCGTTTTTTTAGCGTAGAGAACTCATCGGACTGCTGGTGTCAGTTGCGGATGAAGCGAGGAGGCGCGAGACGGCCGTAGCGATGGCAGGAGAATGTGAGCAGAAGCGATGGAGCGAGGACGGCGGCAGGGCGATGACACAGTCACGGATCTCCAGGTGATGTTGCCTGAAGCTCTGATACCATGTCAAAAGAATGTAGTCACGAGAGTGACGACGGCAGAAGTAAGCAGAAGCAACAGACAGGCATTTGGGCGTTAGCAGAGTGACGTAGGCGAGAGCGATGCGAGCAGTTAGTCGCGAGAGCAGGTGGAGACAGAGAAGCGAGGTAGCCGAGGTAGACAAGTTGATGTGAGAGAGGGTGCTTGCCATGCGAGTGATGATTGGCGGAGTGTGAGGGCTGAGTGAAGGAGCAAGAGTGACTGAGCGAAGCGTTAAGAGGTGGAGAAGACAGGAAGTGTGAGAGATGAGCGGAGCGAGGACACGGCGGCGAAGCCACGGAACCAAAGGGGAACAGGATGGGTAGAACTATTCTGGTTAAGTTTTGGAGGGAATGAACATCCTCCATATATACACGCGAACAGGACATACGAGCAACGGCTTCTTCGCTAGCCGGACGCGAGCAACTTATTGTCACTTTGGTCGGTAACGGTTTGCATGGGACCGCTGGACCGTTTATTTATTCTCTCTTGCGAGAGGTGACCTGGACTTCTGCTTGTATTATCCGGAGCCTCTTTCCGCAACAAGAATCAGAGTCAGAGAACATACATTTCTGACAGAAACCTAGTGCTCTGATACCATGTCAGAATTTTGAGGAGGGAAGAGTGCGAGACGGGATGGCTCGTGGCGCTAATTGGCAAAAGTTATGAGTTGAGCAGGTTGGCACTAACAAGTTTTGGAGGTGAGCGATGCGAGACAGGCAGCCGGCCGAGGATGGAAGCGATGACAGTTGCGAGAGTGATGAAGAGAAATGATTGATTGATGGAATAGTGGAAGCAAGAGTACATTGATCTAAGATACCTTAAAGTAGTGTTGCTTGGACTTCGCTAGGACCCCTGCGGGGTGGAAGCGCTACTTCGTGTTCTTTGAGAGACATGTTGCGATGGTTTTGCCAGAGCGTAGCTTGTCGGATTTCTCCAGGAATTTGGGACATGATAGTGTCGGTGCACGGATCTCGGTTGTGCGTGTTTGTTGAGATTCGTGCGTTTCTTTTCTTGTGGGTGCTCGGATGTGCTCCTGTCTTCACGCTGGTTTCTCTTCTTTATTTCCGCCACGAGGAGAGAGCGGGTGGGGGAGAGGACTGAAGACTGGAAAAACGTTTTAAGTCCCGCTCCAGAGAGGAGGAGAGGAGGGTGGAGGGGAAGCAAGAGAAGTAGACAGCTGATCCACCGGAGGCGATGTACTCGTTGGAGATGTGGTCGCTGTAGCCACAGTCGGCGCGGGTCGAGGGTGCGGCGGACCTGCGATGATCCCCACTTGAGTGGATGTCAAGGGAGGAAGGGCGGACACCGAGGGTGGGACGGCAGTGAATGGTGGACGGTCAGCTGAGGAATGCTCCTCACGGTTGCAGGGCAATTCTTCACCATTGGTGCTTGAATTAGATGCCGAGGAGGAAGGGCCGAGCCGCTGACGGTGAAGCCAGCGCATGAGCACCCTCAGTGCCATCGCGTTAGGAGGGTCGACAGTTTGTACCGGGAAGATAACTGTGAGGCCTACATGATCCTGCCGATCTCTCTCCACATGGTGGTATGAAGTCCGCAGCATGATCCCACGGTGAGGAAAAGGATGCAGGTTTGCAGGAAGAGGACCTTGCTGGCGATACTGCACCACCCAGTCAAGAAAGCAGCATAAAGCTCGCGCTCCGTGGTGAAAAGAGAGGTCGATGAGGTAAAGAAAGCGGAGGAAGTCGTGATGGTGCAGATGAAAACTCCATGCCATGAATGGAAGGAGGTTGGGCTGGATTCGTTCTGGGTGGGTGGGGATCATGGTCCAGTGTAGGAAGCAGCAGAAGGCTGCCGGTCCGGTAGCAGTGCAAAACGTCCAGCGGATAGAGGTGCCGCAATTCTTTGAGGTACTCATCCCACTCGTCCTCCAGCCTGTGCACGGCACTGGTGATGAACACGCGGGCCATATCACGGATCAATTGCTGTTGTAGGTACTGCACGCGCTCATTGATGAGTTGTTTGGCCTGATCAACCAGCGTGTAGATGATACGGTATTGCTAGAAGACATCCTCACGGAGGGCCAGGGCCCTCGCCCTTTGGTGCGACATATCCTGCAGTCTCGCATGATCGGCTGCCCACTCCTCCTTGCACTCAGTTCGTAGCTGCTGCAGATCTGGTAACTTTGCCTCGAGCTGCTGCAGCCCTACAGTCAAACGAGCCATCTCTGCACGTGTTGCCCGGAGGGTTCGGCCCAACTCTGCTCTTTGGTTAATAAGACACTGCCCTTCCGCTGCGGGTGGCTCGTCACCTCTGTCCGCAACCTCGTTCCAATCATCTTGCAGGCGCCGCACCTCTTGGAGTCTCGCTTGGATTGCCGCTACTCGAGTTTCTTGGACCTGAATGCGCTACTGTCTGTCAGCGCGGGCGGACTTGCACGCAGCGAGGTCGTTCCTCACTTGAGCCAGGTTGGCGGCAGAGCTGCGTACATGATCCGTGTACGTCCTCACCCACGTCCCGTGCTGCTCCCAGAGTCTCTCCACTCTGAGTACCCATGCTCAATTCTGGGTGATGTGAAGCGCGAATGCTTGCCACCGTGCCTCGTTGCTGTGAGGGTCAGGTACTTCTGGTGAGGGTGGGGGTGCCGGGCAGGAGTCATCCATACGCAAGGTGTGGAGAAGGTCTTCTGCTTCCGCCATAGTGAGAAACACCGCGAGCGTGCGGGCCTCGAACTCAGAAGCAGCAGCCGTGTTCACCGTGCGTTCAGCGAGTTCGTACTCGTATCGGGCCTAGTCGGTGTGGGCCATCTCTGGCGTGTGGCTGGTGGTGTCGGTCTGTCGTTGTTCTCCAGTAGTGGTTGCGCGTTAAGTGTGTTCCAGAGTGTCCAGAACTGTGGTTGTCTCTGTCGTTGACTGGCGGCTGCGTAAACAGTGTGAACTTTGTGAACGAGAATTTGAGGACCGCCGTCCCGATCCGCGAGAGGGCGTCCGAGCGATCCGGGACGGCCGGGCGGGATGGGCATGTTGCCGTGGTTGTCGAGGGGCGAGGGGCATGTCAGGTTCCAGGTCACGTTGATGTGTTGGACGCTCACCTTGAATCACCCGTGATCGCGTGGAGACGCGTTCTCCTAAGAAGACGATGTCTTATAAAGCTCCTGTCGTCGTTTTCCTGCGTCGTGTGATGTGGGCATGCACCTCCGTCGGATACGGTGCATGATCTTCCGGAGAGTTGCTACTGTCCGTGGACGATGCCGGTGCATTAGCAACGATTCTCATAAAGCGTGCTCCGGTGGATCGATCGCCCGCATGCGCTGAGCGGCTGGTGGGAGAGGCCTGCCCCATCAGCAATCAAGCGTCTTGCTGATGTGGCATTTCCGTTGCTTCAAATTGAAGCGGGACGTATGATGGCGCCCCGTCATCGTCGTGCAACGTCATGCATTTTCCCTCAAGCAAAATTATCACGTTGCATGCTGTCAACCAGTCGTTCGCGAGGAGGACATCGTATGTGGACGTTTCACACACTTGGACCGGCAAGCTTCGGTGAATATTTCCAACCTAAAGGGGAAGTAAATCAATATGGTCCTCGGATTGGGTGATATCCCCTCCCGCGGTGCCAAAACAGAGGTCGACGGCTCGGATGAGATTTGACCAATTAAGCCACCGAATGACGCGCATGGCGACTGTGGTATGCGTCGCCCCCGTATCCGCAATAGCGACAAATTTCACCCCGGCGACCCAGGCAGTGCATGAGATCACTGTACACATGTACTCCAGCAATGGTTGGCAGCACAGGGCCATGGGTCGCCATGTAAGGACCCCCGTATCAAGAATGTCGTGAACGGCCCGCCGAGTTTCATCGACATGATCCCTCATCCTACGGTGACCCGGCAATTTGAGCCTATAGTTCACTCTCTACCTGGATGGTGCCAACGCGGCGTTAATCTCCACGAAGAAAGTCTCAAGTTTTATAATTTACCCCAGCAGATGAGTAAGGACTTCCATCCAAGGCAGCACGAGGTGGGTTTGGTCGAAAAATTACCAGATGGCATCCGCCACTGATGAACGGACCGCACTTGGTGGCGTCGGCGTCACAACTGGCAGAGTGTGCGCCGTGGGTGCTGGGGCAGGGTCATGTTGCATACCGTGAAGCCAGTCCCCGTATTTTTTGTGCGTCCATCCTGGCACATTCTTGAAGAGGTCGATTCTTCACCGCACATTGATGTGGCCTACGTTCACGTCGTATTGAGGGAAGCCCTCAAGAGGGTATGCCCAGCGGTACTCCTCAGCGGTGAGGTCGCACGCCTGGCCTTGAATCAGAACAGTTCCACCAGGAGGGGGCTCGTGCGGAGGTGGTCCACCTCCATATGATGGTAATTCGTGGGAGCTGCGGTCCTTCCACCCTTCACGTGGTAATCGGCTAAGAGCATTTGTATTGCGGTTCGCAAATTCTGATTCATATTTGATCATGAGGTTGTGTCCTTGTAGAAGTAGGGCCCATTTGCCAAGAATTCGCTCGTGGTTTTGCATCGTAAGCAGCCATTGGAGGGCCTGATGATCTATGAGGATGGTGAAGGGTTTCCCATTCTTGACGTAACATCTGTATAACTGGATAGCCCATAAGACCGCCAGAAATTCTCCTTTCACAGGAGGATACTTAGCTTTCACGTCGTTGAGCGCGCACCTGTTGATAATGATGTTTCGTTCATCCACCGGACAACGAGAGAAAGGGGAGCCGGAACCCGGGTTCAAGGAGGAAAATGAAAAAGGGGAGACCGGCGGATCATCCAACGACCGCTCGGGCGAGAGAAAGAGATTATCGAGAGGGCAGTTCAACTCCGGGAAGCGACGAGGCGCAGGGGAGATATTGCGGCGGGCGGTGTGAACAAACCCAAACCTACCGAGAAGGAGAGGAGTGCGGCCCGAGGCTAGTTTGATGGGAGTGGAGCCGCGTCCAAACCTTGAAGATAGGAGCGGCATTCGAAGCGCCTTATCCAAAGGCGTTTTGATGTGCCAGCCGCGAAGTGGGGCTGGAGAGTGAGAGGAGATCAGGGAAGAGGCACCGTGGGGATAAAAAGAGGAAGGATGAGAAAAAGGAAACTGCTGATCAGATAAACTGCTGACGCGAGCCGACGAAAAAAAACCCGCTCCTCTGCTAGGACACGGACCAAGGCAGTGCCTTCCGAACCTTCCAGCCCACGACTCCAAGGCCCCGCGGCTCACGAGCGGGTCACGCCACGGGTCGCCCGTCTGACGCGAAGACGGGAGGCTTGTCCTGCGACCACCGCTGAGACCGAGAGATTGCTGCCCCTCGGTTCGAGCGTACCATCGAGCGGGATCCGCGCTGCGTCGCGGCGGTGCAGGTGTGGGCGTGCGTGCCGACTTCGAATGGGAAGGCCGCTTCCCGAGGAGCACGTCGCGGAGCCGTCATGGCCTGGCCCTGAGTTTCCCCGAGAGCACCAACCACCGCGCTCGAGGCGCGTCCCGTGGGACTCTCCGGTGACCTTCTACGCCATCTGCAGTTGCTGCAATGTCCCGCACCGGCTCGGAGCACGGACGATCCTCGGAGTGATGCAGTGGGCGCACCACCCGGCAGGCGGAGCCCTGGAGCAGTTCTGGCAGCCGTGGCTACAGAGGCTGCCCAGAGACGACGAGCCACACCGCGTGGAGAGTTGGCAGGAGGTCGCGCGGGACGTTGGATTACGCGCAGCAGAGGCGGCCGAAGAGCGAGCAGAGGCTTTCCGAGCCTACCGCCGCTATCAGCGAGAGTTGGCCCGCCTACAGACGGAGGAGCCGATTTGTTTGTTGTCTCCTGCAGGTCGCCGCAGTGCTGGGCCATTGGAGTTGCGTCGCGCCGCTCCAAGGCTGGTCGACGAGGTCGTCGGGCACCGCACGGTGCTCATGCAGGAGCCGTCAACCGCTGACAATCCGGAGACTCGGGAAGCTTACGGTTTGAGGGTGCTGCTTGGTGATGCCTAGGTTGCTTGTCGCTTAGTAGGGAGGTAGATTGTTGGATTATGCTTTCTCTTAGTTAAGCTTGCCTGTTTGTACTTTCTTCTAGTCAAGTGTTCATTCTGCAATCTCTCAGAATCCCGTCTCTTACGTGGTT
>SZWC01001042.1:77372-90889 GCA_023375785.1 Penium margaritaceum
CTGCTCCTCTGCTAGGACACGGACCAAGGCAGTGCCTTCCGAACCTTCCAGCCCACGACTCCAAGGCCCCGCGGCTCACGAGCGGGTCACGCCACGGGTCGCCCGTCTGACGCGAAGACGGGAGGCTTGTCCTGCGACCATCGCTGAGACCGAGAGATTGCTGCCCCTCGGTTCGAGCGTACCATCGAGCGGGATCCGCGCTGCGTCGCGGCGGTGCGGGTGTGGGCGTGCGTGCCGACTTCGAATGGGAAGGCCGCTTCCCGAGGAGCACGTCGCGGAGCCGTCATGGCCTGGCCCTGAGTTTCCCCGAGAGCACCAACCACCGCGCTCGAGGCGCGTCCCGTGGGACTCTCCGGTGACCTTCTACGCCATCTGCAGTTGCTGCAATGTCCCGCACCGGCTCGGAGCACGGACGATCCTCGGAGTGATGCAGTGGGCGCACCACCCGGCAGGCGGAGCCCTGGAGCAGTTCTGGCAGCCGTGGCTACAGAGGCTGCCCAGAGACGACGAGCCACACCGCGTGGAGAGTTGGTAGGAGGTCGCGCGGGACGTTGGATTACGCGCAGCAGAGGCGGCCGAAGAGTGAGCAGAGGCTTTCCGAGCCTACCGCCGCTATCAGCGAGAGTTGGCCCGCCTACAGACGGAGGAGCCGATTCGTTTGTTGTCTCCTGCAGGTCGCCGCAGTGCTGGGCCATTGGACTTGCGTCGCGCCGCTCCAAGGCTGGTCAACGAGGTCGTCGGGCACCGCACGGTGCTCATGCAGGAGCCGTCAACCGCTGACAATCCGGAGACTCGGGAAGCTTACGGTTTGAGGGTGCTGCTTGGTGATGCCTAGGTTGCTTGTCGCTCAGTAGGGAGGTAGATTGCTGGATTATGCTTTCTCTTAGTTAAGCTTGCCTGTTTGTACTTTCTTCTAGTCAAGTGTTCATTCTGCAATCTCTCAGAATCCCGTCTCTTACGTGGTTNGCAAAGTCTCTTGGTGTCCTGATATACGGTGGATGATTGACCGTCAATGCCTGGTGAGAAAATAGAAGAGCAAATTCCCCGGTTGTCCTGCGCTAATAGTTAAGCTAAAGAACACATCATCCGTTGAATGATTGACCGTACTGGACGAAGTTGAGATGAATTAATTGCTGAAGTGACCACACAGGGACCTTCTTCGGGCACCACAGTGTTGACGGGAGACGAAACACGATCGAGGGAGGACTGGCGAATAATTCGTCGAAGGGCCGTTGAGGACCCGCTCGGGGAACTATCCGGCGGACCATTCATCGAACGTTGTTGTGCGTAGAGTAGGTTCGGAATAGAGTAAGATTGGAGGAACGAAGTGTGGGAATAGCTCAGAGGGAGCGAATATTTGCGGAGCTGATCCTCGCATACTGTCAGACCCCGATTCCGGCCGAAAGCGAAAAAGGGTATAACACCTGTCGTAGCAGATCACCCTCATCATGCCGTCGTCTCCGCGTTGAGATAGGATAGCTCCAATACCTTCCTGTGAGAAGTCTGTTGTGATGATGAACGGCATATTGAAATTCGAGAATTCCAGCATCGGCGCCGTGATAAGGCGATGCTTAATCTCAACCCATGCGAGCTGGCAGGCCTCCGTCCACTCAAAGGGTTCATCTTGGTGAGTGAGGTGCTGCAAAGGACGAACAATCGTGGCATGATCACGGACGAACTTGCGGTAGAAGCTGACGAGCCCCAGGAAGATCTTGACCTCGGATGATGTAATGGGGCGCTTCATCTCACGAACGGCTGCAATCTTGGCTGGGTCTGTAGATATTCCTTGTGCACTGATGAGAAATCCCAGGAACTCCATGCTAACCGCCTCAATGACACACTTGGTGGCTTTCCAATGAAGGTTTGCAGAGTGTAGGACCGAAAACACGGCATCGAGCAAAGCCATCAGCTCTTGGAAGCTAAACGCAGCGACCATGAAGTCATCCACGTAACAACATGCGTTGGGAACATTACGTAGTACTTGGTCCATTCTGCGTTCAAATGTAGCACTAGCATTGCGCAATCTGAAGGGCATATGGGTGAAGGCATATAGCCCGTCCGGGGTGATGAATGCTGTCTTCAGCATAGAGTTTCGATCCATATGAATAGTGTGAAAGGCAGATTTGACGTCAAGCTTGGCAAACCAGCTCTTTCTGCACTATCGTTCTTGGATGTTGACGATGAGTGGCATGGGGTAAGCATCTTGAATGGTGACCTTGTTAATGTCACGGAAGTCAACACAGAACCGTTTTGTGCCGTCCGATTTCCCCATAATCACTAGAATGGAGTGCCATGGGCTTTTCACTTCGACAATCACGCCCTATTCCTTGAGCTCACGCAGGACCTCATTGATGATGTCCTTCTGGTCCTAGAGCAGGCGTCGAGCCTTCTACTTATGTGCAGTTGCGTCTCCTGTGTTAATGACATGGACTGTGTCGACTGCTCCGATCTACTTTGACTTGTTTTCACATATCTCTTCATGGTAGATGAGAAGCTCCTTGACTTCCTACCTCTGCTCCTCTGTTAGGTGCTCATGGGGCATGTGGTCCCATCGTTGGGAATGTAGGACTGTGGGTGGTGGCAGTTCTTCATCCCCCACCAGACCGGCTCTGAGATCAGGGTCTGGATCCCAATAATCATATACCTGCAAGTTGAAATTGCGGGAGCCACATGGGGAGATAGTGAGGGCCTTTGGTTGACGTGGAGATGGTTCATCATCAAGGCGCAGCGAGCCGACGTCACTCATGGGTTCTTCATCTGAGTCTTCTGAACTGACATCTTCACAGATGGTAGTATCATTGTCACACACCAGCATTTTCCCTTTGCGCTTCGCCTCCTTGACAAGATCGTTTGGGATTGTTGGCTGCGCGGTCACCGGTACGAGTGGGCGGCTCGACACCTGAAGAGGCCCTGGATGAGGTGAGGTGATCAAGGCCCGGCTGAGGTCAGCACGGTGGCGTTCTGTCGTGGGAAGGAACAGCCATGTGGGGGATTCTGCTGACGGTTTGGGTATCGGTCCCATGGGGAGCTTCGGTCGATCATCCGTCGGAGTAGCTTATGCTCGTTCAGAGCATGGCTGCTGGGGTGTGGGTGTGCAATCCATCATCTCTTCTTCCTCGGCTTGTGGCTCAATCACAGGAGGGGCATCATGCTTGGGGAATGCCATGACAGAATTCCTGTCTGCGTGGTCTTCAGCACGGGCTTCTTCCAGGGAGAAGGGGTGACCGAACTTCGTAGGCATTGACGTCCTTGGGCCCACAATCGGAGCTGTATAGGTGGTATACCCTGATGACATCAACTTCATGACTCCGTTTTGCATAGAACAGGCCTGCTTGTGGGGGGATGAGATAGTCTGTTCCTAGCAGGACATCGTAGGTGCGGGCCACCATGACCTGCACCCGCACAACGTCGTGGATGAGGCCCACCTGCAGGGGAAGATTATCTACGTACGACACCGTGTCCTGCGTCCATGTTGCCGGATGCATTCGTGAACACCTTAGTTGTTGGTTGAATCTTGTGCTGCCAGCCGATTGCTTGCAGGACTTGAAGTGTCACCGTGGTATGGGTGGCGCCAAGGGCGATGATTGCTAGGAACTTCTTGCCACATATCCACACATAACAGCTAGCCACTTCATGGTGGGGAGCCTGCATTCGTGGTGGTGCAAGGGGCATGGGCCGCCACCTCCATGTGTCGGGTTCAGCTTATTTGGCTACCCGGCTGATTCAGTCATGTGGGGCCCGAGTGCAGCTAAGGTGAATGCCGGCTGGTCCAAGCTTTTCGGCGTATTCCTGCAGAACCGCTACGAGGTGGGATTTTGCTGTACATACTCTCCAAAGGATATCTCCTAGAAGGGACGGTGGAAGGAGGTCAGGGCACTTGCCGTGGGCTTGTCGCATGCTGAAGGCGCAAAGGTCACCCTCCGACGACGTGGAGGCGTGGGACCCCTTGGAGGGCGCGTGCGCGGTTAAGGTGGGGGCTTCGGGGGCATCGCCGAAATCTGACTTGGTAACCGTGTCGAGCGTGCTTCGACACGTGTTTGCAGGTCAGCTTCAGCCCGTTCCTGTTGCTCTTTATATTGGCGCATGCACTCATACATCTCCGCAATCGACCATCCTTCCACACCTTGTACGTGAGCAACCGTGACCAGTTCCTGTTCTGCAGCCGTCGGGGGAGTCTCCGAGGTCTGTTCTTTGGAGCGGGGAAGATCGAGCTTCACATTCCGTGTAGGAGTATCTGAGGTAGATGGCTGAGTAGCAGCAGGTGTCTCTCCCGTCTCCCTCTGCTGCGCATACGCCTTCCATTGCGCCGGCCCATTGCCCACCGGACCAGAGGGACGGGCGGTGATGTTGGTACCAACAGCTTGCCGTGCAGCGGCAGGTCCTGGTCCAACCGGTCCGCGTCCTTGGTATTGTCCTCCTCTGGGTGACACGCCTGGCATTGGGGTGGGATTGGGACATTATCGGTGCCGATGGGTGAATTATACGCATCCACAGCAACTCACGGGTGGGTAGTTATGGGGGTTCCTCAGGTTGGGTGTCCAAGCTCCTGTAGGCATGCAAATAGTGGGCGCCACATGTTGCTTTAGAGCAAACTGTTCTTGAGCCGCTTGTCGCTTGATCTCCCTTTGCTGATGTTCTACTTCCTCCTTCAGTGCGTCTAATGTGCTGAAATGTCGTAAATCCAAATGTGTTAGCGATCCCCGGGACAAGTGAATCCCGGTAATACTCCTTAATCATGCGTAAGGGTATGTCGACACATCGCACCGAGATCTTGGTTAACTTGTCGTTGTGTAACTTGATGTTTTCTCCAGCCTTCATGCGGATGGTACGAATGTGGAGCTCTGCTTCTTCGAGGCTCATGAGGTCGAAACGCTCGGTCATCCTATTCGCCAAATCATCAAAGTCAGCAAAAGGACGTTCCTTATGCTATACAGTGAACTACTCCAAAGCTTTCCCTTGTAGCGCTAGGTGCACTGCTGGGACAATGTAGTCAGGAAATAACAACCCATAATCGAGACAAGTGCCCAACTTGAACAGCCACATGGCCGGGTCCTCCTCTGGTTCACCCTTGAAGACGTCGAGCTTTGGGAGAGTGTAAGAAGCCTTCGTCGCTTGGTTAAATGTCAGTTCCTGTGGAGGCACCATTAGCACCTACGCCCGTGGCGGGGCCCCCAGGTGGGATCGATGTGCTTCCACCAGGCCAACTGCCCTAGCACCAGCCGATGAAGCGACTACTGCTCCCCTCGGTCGAGCACGTCCTGCATCGGTTCCTCCCAGCCCAGAACTTCCCATGTGCTGTCTTACTGAACTCGCTTGTACTCGCACAGTATACTGCTTGCCTCCATGAGCCAATGATCCTTGCCGAGGTCCAGTTGAACCACCCGTCATTCAGGGTCTTTACTGGAGTCTTCCTGCCACAGGTATGGTTAACGTCTTGCTTGTTTGATGATGAGATGACTGCATCTTTGACTGGACAGGTGGTACGGTATATTTGGTTGACGGAACCCCTGTTAGGATGTGCGTGTCCCCCAAGGCTCGTACTTGTCTGGTGGGTCCGACCGTGCATGAAGCATTGATTCCTCCTTGAGCTGGGACTTCTCGGCGACGCGACGCTCCCAAAACGGATGATGCCTTGCTCGTTTGCTGTTGGTGTTGGGGTTGTTGCTCAACATCTGTACGACGTGAAGTCACGATAGATGGGCCTTTCCGTTGGGTTTCCCTTTGCCGCTTTCCCACCGCCTCCAAGTTCCTCTCTGTTTGTGATGGAGACACACCGCTGTCCAAGACCGGTCGACGAGGGTGAACGGTTGGGCAAGAGGGGAATGCCGGAGGACAGAAGGTGACGAGTTGATGCAGGGCGTGTAAAGCCTGCACCGAAGGGTGATCCAACGATACTTCTTCTTCCTCTGATTGGTCCTCCTGGGCATCGTCCAAGTCTGCACAATTCCCGCCATGGGTGACAGAAGGTGCAGGTGAGGACACCCTTGGGATAGAGAACTCAAGGCGCCGCAGTGCGTCCTGCGTTTGCGTCATGTCCACTGCCTTGTAAACGGTCCTCCCATCTGTCGTCATGACTTTATGGAGCAAGACGGGCCCTTCATCCACCTCAAGCTCCCGCTCTTCGTCAGATACATAGTCTTCCACCTGCATGGAATCGCGCTACTCGTCTGGGTGGCGTGTGTCGTCTTCCTTTGGGTCCTCCTGGGAGGAATTGGCCAACCGTGCCTATCGGATAGCCTTCCATTCACGGAATTTCTCAAGCCGTCACAGGTGAAATTCTTCTTCTTCATCGGGGTCCGTCTCATCTCCTTTGTTGTACAACTGCAGGGACTGATCATCCACCGGATCCCACTCAAGTGTAGGGTCTAGCCTTGGAGGATCTTCTGGGCTTCTCTCGTAATGACGCGCGGTGGCGGTCCGCCTCATCCTTTTTTTTTCTGAGACGTAGAGTGCGTTGGGGCTCATCATTGCGTCGCCAATGGTACAGCCAAATGATTCACCAGCACGGTCCCTCTATCCTCACGCCTCGTAGGTTGGCAGGGGGACACCACCGTGATCAGGGGAATCGTTGGGGTTGCGGTGACGGATGACCTACGGTGTCTTCCGTCCGGTGGAAGATTCGATAGCTCCCTCTTTAGAGAACCGCGTTTCGAATTATAGACTGATCTGCAGGTACATTTCACACTCGTCACAGGAAATAAGTGAGTCCACACTCACCGCACCATTAACACTGTTATACCCTTTTTTGCCTTTGGCCGGAATCGGGTCTGACAGCATGCAAGGTTCAGCTCCTTATGTGTTTGTTTGTTCCGCGCTATCCCCGCAGCTCCGCTTACTTTCCTTTTCCAACTCTGCCCTGTCCTGTATCACTCTTTTTGCTCCAGTTTGATCAAAGCACGTTTCATCGACCGGGTAACTTTTCTTAATCACTCGACGAATCATCCACCGAATTAGTGCCGGGAATATGTCACACACACACTCCTTCTCCAAATGACCCATACTTCTTTGGCCGGGACTTCGACTAATATCAGGACAATCACTGTGGTTATTCTAACTGTTAGATTCGCTCACTTAAATTTATCACCACCGGTCAATCATTCATCGGACAACATGACACTCGCTGAGAGAAATCCTCCTAACGACCCAAACAAGATGACTTTCACCAATCAAAGTAATTGCCTTCAAACAAAAGAGGGAGTATAATCAATCAGCATTTCCCTCCTAACCACACAATCAGTACCTTAGGCGTCACCAAGCAGAACACGCAAACCGTAAGCTTTCTGAGTCACCGGATCATCAACCAGTGCAGGTCCTCGCACAAGCACTCTGCGGTGCATGCCGCCTTCATTGTTCGCCAGTGGAACGGCCCGACGTAACTCCCGTGGTCCGTTAGTACGTCGACCTGCACAAGAATGGGCAAGTGTCGAGTCCTCCTCTCGCAGGCGGGCTAGCTCATGCTGGTAGCGCTGGTATGCTTGGTAGGCCTCGGCCCGCTCTTCAGCCGCATCTACAGCACGCCGCCCGATGTCACGCGCGACCTCCTGCCTGCTCTCCACGTGGTGGGGCTCGTCGTCGCGGGGAAGTCTCTATAGCCACGGCTGCCATAACTGCTCCACGGCTCCACCGGCAGGATGACGCAACCATTGCATCACTCCCAAAACCGTGCGTGCACCAAGCCGACAGGGCACATTGCAGCAGTTGCAGATGGCGTAGAAGGACATTGGAGAGTCTCGGGGACCGCACCTGGAGCTGGTTGGCTGGTGCTCCCGTGGGAACTCAGGACCAGGCCATGATGGCTCCGTGATGTGCTCCTCGCGAAGCGGCCTTTCACACACTCTCACACACACACACATCTCCTACACTCCTGATCCGGTCTAGCTTCCCTACTATAACCTGTCGCAAGACGGGACGCGGGTCCCGCTTGACGGTCTGATTTCGACTGAGGGGCAGCAATCTTTCAGTCCGGCCAACGGCTGCAGGGCCAGCCTCCCACACCCGGGTCAGGCGAGAGGTCAGCAACGTTGCTCGCCAATGGTGAACGCCGTCTCGCAAGTCGGGAGCAGAAGCGTCCAATGTCAGGGTTCCACCGTCAGATTCAGCGTCTTTGCAGCTCAGGATCAACGGTATTGCATTAGCAGTCGGTTCCCATCAGCAGTCGGTCCTCTTCTTGTCCTTCTCTTCTTATCTTCTCCTCGCACCGCTTCCCAAGACCCCATCCCGCTGGCTAGCCCCTTTCGCGGCTCGCACATCAAAACGCCTTTGGATAAGGTGCCTTGAGCACCGCTCCTCCTTTTGAGGTTCGGACGTGGTTCCGCTACCACCAAGTCAGCCTTGGGCCGCCTTCCCTTCCTCTCAACACGTCTGGTCGGGTCACGGCGTCCGCTGCAATATCTTCCTTCGCGCCCCGTCGCTCCCCGGAATTGAACTGCCCTTCTCGCAATTTCTTTCCTCGATCGAGCGGTCGTCGGATGATTCGTCAACATCCCCCTCCTCCTCTTGAACCCGGGCCCAGCTCCTCCCCCCCCCCCCCCCCCCCCATACTCCGGTGGATGAACGAAACATCATTAACAGTCAGCCACTGTCAGAGTGCCCAATCACATTTCAGATGTACTAGACACGACCTTGCTGCTATAAACACGAGAGAATACTGGTGGCTCAGTGTGGCTATTGTGTGCAATGCCTGGACAAAGTTGGCATGTGCCACTGACCATGACCACAAATGTATCCAAATGACTTTTACTTCTATTGATCGTAACACCAGTCAGCCACGGTCAGAGTGTCCAAACACAGTGCACATATACTGGGCATGACCTTGCAGGTACAAACAAGGTAGAATACTGGTGGCTCGGTGTGGCTATAGTGTGCAATGCCATGACAAAGCTGGCATGTGCCACTGACCATGACCACAAAGTTTACCAAGTACCTTAAACGGCTATGAATCATAACACGAGTCAGCCACGGTCAGAGTGCCCAATCATAGTTCAGATGTACTACGCATGACCTTGCATGTATAAACAAGGTAAAACACCGGTGGCTTCGCACGGCTATTGTGCGCAATGCCTTCACAAAGTTGGCATGTGCCACTGACCATGACCACAAAGTTTACTAAGTGCCTCAAACGGCTGTGAATCACAACACGAGTCAGCCACAGCCAGAGTGTCCAATCACAGTGCACATCTAGTATGCATGACCTTGCAGGTATAACAAAAGGTAAGAAACCGGTGGCTTGGCACGACTATTGTCCGCAGTGCCTTGACAAAGTTGGCATGTGACACTGACCATGACCACAAGTGTATCCAAGTGACTTTTACTTCTATTGATCATAACACGAGTCAGCCACAGTCAGAGTGTCCACTCATAGTGCACATCTAATATGCATGACCTTGAAGGTATAAACAAGGTAAAATACCGGTGGCTTGGCACGGCTATTGTGCACAATGCCTTGACAAAGGTGGCATGTGCCACTGACCATGAGCACAAAGTTTACCAAATACCTTAAACGGCTATGAATCATAACACAAGTCAGCCACGGTCAGAGTGTCCAATCACAGTGCAGACATACTGGACATGACCTTGCAGGTATAAACAAGGTAGATAACTGGTGGCTCGGTGTGGCTATTGTGCGCAATGCCTTGACAAAGTTGGCATGTGGCACTGTCCATGACCACAAGTGTATCCAAGTGACTTTTATTTCTTTTGATCGTAACATTAGTCAGCCACCATCAGAGTACCCTATCAGAGTGCACATCTAATTTGCATGAACTAGCAGGTATAAACAAAGCTGAAAACCGGTGGCTTGGCACGGCTTTTGTGCGCAATGCCTTGACCAAGTTTGCATGTGCCACTGACCATGACCACAAAGGTTACCAAGTACCTTAAACGGCTATGAATCATAACACGAGTCAGCCACGGTCAGAGTATCCAATCACAGTTCAGATAAACTGGGCATGACCTTGCAGGTACAAACAAGGTAGAATACTGGTGGCTCGGTGTGGCTATTGTGTGCAATGCCTTGACAAAGTTGCCATGTGCCACTGACCATGACCACAACGTTTACCAAGTACCTTAGACGGATATGAATCATAACACGAGTCAGCCACGGTCAGACTGTCCAGTCACACTGTAGATATACTGGGAATGACCTTTTAGGTGTAATCAAGGTATAGTACTGGTGGCTATGTGTGGCTATTGTGCGCAATGCCTTGACAAAGTTGGCATGTGCCACTGACCATGACCACAAATGTATCCAAGTGACTTTAACTTATATTGATCATAACACGAGTCAGCCACGGTCAGAGTGTCCAATCACAGTGCAGATGTACTAATCATGATATTGCAGGTATAAACAAGGTAGAATACTGGTGGCTCGGTTTGGCTATTGTGCCCAATGCCTTTACAAAGCTGGCATGTGCCACTGACCATGACCACAAAGCTTACCAAGTGACTTTAACTTCTACAAATCATAACACGAGTCAGCCACGGTCAGAGTGTCCAATCACAGTGCAGATATACTGGGCATGACCTTGCAGGTACAGACAGGATAGAATACTGTTGGCTCGGTGTGGCTATTGTACGCAATGCCTTGACAAAGTTGGCATGTGGCACTGACCATAACCACATAGTTTACGAAGTGACTTCAACTTCTACGAATCGTAACACGCGTCAGGTGCCACTGACCATGACCACAAATGTATCCAAGTGACTTTGACTTCTATTGATCATAACACAAGTCAGCCACGGTCAGAGTGTCCAATCACAGTGCAGATGTACTAGGAGGGATCTTGCAGGTGCAAACAAGGCAGAATAATGGTGGCTCGGTGTGGCTATTGTGCGCAATGCCTTGACAAAGTTGGCATGTGCCACTGACCATGACCACAAATGTATCCAAGTGACTTTNATCATAACACGAGTCAGCCACGGTCAGAGTGTCCAATCACAGTGCAGATGTACTAGGAGGGATCTTGCAGGTGCAAACAAGGCAGAATAATGGTGGCTCGGTGTGGCTATTGTGCGCAATGCCTTGACAAAGTTGGCATGTGCCACTGACCATGACCACATAGTTTACGAAGTGACTTCAACTTCTACGAATCGTAACACGCGTCAGCCTAGGTCAGAGTGCCCAATCACAGTGCACATCTAATATGCATGACCATGCAGGTATAAACAAGGTAAACCGGTGGCTTAGCACGGCTATTGTGCGCAGTGCCTTGACAATGTTGGCATGTGCCACTGACCATGACCACAAAGCTTACCAAGTATCTTAAACAGCTATGAATCATAACACGAGCCAGCCACGGTCAGAGTGTCCAATAACAGGGCATATATACTAGGCATGACCTTGCAAGTATAAATAAGGTAGAATACTGGTGGCTCGGTGTGGCTATTGTGCGCAATGCCTTGACAACGTTGGCATGTTCCACTGACCATGACCACAAATGTATCCAAGTGACTTTTACTTCTATCGATCATAACACGAGTCAGCCACGGTCAGAGTGTCCAATCACAATGCAAAACTAGGAATGATCTTGCAGGTGCAAACAAGGCAGAATACTGTTGGCTTGGTGTGGCTATTGTGCGCAATGCCTTGACAAAGTTGGCATGTGCCTCTGACCATGAGCACAAAGTTTACCAAGTGAATTTAACTTCTACAAATCATAACACGAGTCAGCCATGGTCAGAGTACCCAATCACAGTGCACATATAATATGCATGACCTTGCAGGTATAGACAGGGTAAAAATCGGTGGTTTGGCACGGCTATTGTGCGCAATGCCTTGACAACGTTGGCATGTGCCACTGACCATGACCACAAATATATCCAAGTGACTTTTACTTCTAGTGATCATAACATGAGTCAGCCACGGTCAGAGTTTCCAATCACAGTGCAGATGTACTAGGCATGATCTTGCAAGAACAAACAAGGTTGAATACTGGTGTCTCGGTGTGGCTATTGTGCGCAATGCCTTGACAATGTTGGCACGTGCCGCTGACCATGACCACAAATGTATCCAAGTGACTTCTACTTCTATTGATCATAACACAAATCAGCCATGGTCAGAGTGTCCAATCACAGTGTAGATATACTAGGCATGATCTTGCAGGTCCAAAAATGGTACATTGGTGTCTCTGCGTGGCTATTGTAAGTAATGCCTTGACAAAGTTGACATGTGCCACTGACCATGACCAGAACGTTCAACAAGTGACATTAACTTCTACAAATCATAACTTGAGTCAGCCACGATCAGAGTGTCCAATCACAGTGCAGATATACTGGGCATGACCTTGCAGGTACAAAAAATGTAGAATACTGGTGGCTCGTTGTGGCTATTGTGCGCAATACCCTGACAAAGTTGGCATGTGCCACTGACCATGACCACAAATGTATCCAAGTGACTTTTGCTTCTATTGAGCATAACACGAGTAAGCCACGGTCAGAGTGTCCAATCACAGTGCAAATGTACTAGACATGATCTTGCAGGTGCAAACAAGGTAGAATACTGGTGGCTTGGGGTGGCTATTGTACACAATGCCTTGACAAAGTTGGCATGTGCCACATGCCAACTTTGTCAAGGCATTGCGCACTATAGCCATACCGAGCCACCAGTATTCTACCTTGTTTGTACCTGTAAGGTCATGACCAGCATATCTGCACTGTGATTGGACACTCTGACTGCGGCTGACTCGTGTTATGATTCATAGCCGTTTTAAGTCACTTGGTAAACTTTGTGGTCATGGTCAGTGGCACATGCAAACTTTGTCAAGGCATTGCGCACAATAGTAACACCAATCTTCAAGTATTCTACCTTGTTTGTACCTGCAAGATCATTCCTAGTACTTCTGCACTATGATTGGAAACTCTCACCATGGCCAACTCATGTTTTGATTCATATCCGTTTAAGGTACTTGGCAGACGTTGTGGTCATGGTCAGTGGCACATGCCAACTTTGTCAAGGCATTGCAAACAATAACTGTGCCAAGCCACAGGGTTCTTACCTTGATTATACCTGTAAGATCATGCATATTAGATGTGCGCTCTGATTGGACACTCTGACAGTGGCTGACTCGTGTTATGATTCATAGCCGTTTAAGGTACTTGGTAAACTTTGTGGTCATGGTCAGTGGCACATGCCAACTTTGTCAAGGCATTGCGCACAATAGCCGTGCCAAGCCACCAGTATTCTACCTTGTTCATACTTGCAAGGTCATGCCTAGTACATCTGAACTGTGATTGAACACTCCGGCCATGGCTGACTCGTGTTATGGTTCATGGAAGTAAACGTCACTTGGATACATTTGTGGTCATGGTCAGTGGCACATGCCAACTTTGTCAAGGAATTGTGCACAATAGCCACAACGAGCCACCTTTTTCTACCTTATTCATACCTGTAAGGTCATGTCCATTACATCTGCACTGTGATTGGACACTCTGACCGTGGCTGACTCGTGTTATGATTAATAGCCATTTAAGGTACTTGGTAAACTTTGTGGTCATGGTCAGTGGCACATGCCAACTTTGTC
>SZWC01001042.1:98853-112639 GCA_023375785.1 Penium margaritaceum
GTGGCACATGCCAACTTTGTCGGGGCATTGCGCACAGCAGCCGTGCCAGGCCACCGGTGTTTACATCGTTTCTACCTGCAAGGTCATGCCAAGTACATCTGAACTGTGATTGGGCACTCTGACCGTGGCTGACTCGTGTTACGATTCGTAGTAGTTAAAGTCACTTGGTAAACTTTGTGGTCATGGTCAATGGCACATGCCAACTTTGTCAAGGCATCACGCACAACATCCACACTGATCTACCGGTATTCTACCTTGTTTGTACCTGCAAGGTCATGCACAGTATATCTGCACTGTGATTGGACACTCTGACCATTGCTGACTCGTGTTATGATTCATAGCCGTTTAAGGTACTTGGTAAACTTTGTGGTCATGGTCAGTGGCACATGCCAACTTTGTCGAGGCATAGCACACAATAGCCACACCGAGCCACCGGTATTCTACCTTGTTTCTACCTGCTAGATCATGATTAGTACATCTGCACTGTGATTGGACACTCTGACCGAATGACTCGTGTTAGGATCAGTAGAAGTAAAAATCACTTGGGTACATTTGTGGTCATGGTCAGTGGCACATTCCAACTGTGTCAAGGATTTGCGCACAATAGCCACACCGAGCCAGCAGTATTCCACCTTGTTTGCACCTGCAACATCATGTCTAGTACATCTGCGCTGTGATTGGACATTCTGACCGTGGCTGACTCGTGTTATGATTCGTAAAAGTTAAGGTCAGTTGGTAAACTTTGTGGTCATGGTCAGTGGCACATGCCAAATTTGTCAAGGCATTGCGCACAATATCCACACCGATCTACCAGTATTCTACCTTGTTTCTACCTGCTAGATCATGATTAGTACATCTGCACTGTGATTGGACACTCCGACCGTGGCTGACTCGTGTTATGATTCATAGCCGTTTAAGGTACTTGGTAAACTTTGTGGTCATGGTCAGTGGCACATGCCAAATTTGTCAAGGCATTGCGCACAATATCCACACCGATCTACCAGTATTCTACCTTGTTTCTACCTGCTAGATCATGATTAGTACATCTGCACTGTGATTGGACACTCCGACCGTGGCTGACTCGTGTTATGATTCATAGCCGTTTAAGGTACTTGGTAAACTTTGTGGTCATGGTCAGTGGCACATGCCAAATTTGTCAAGGCATTGCGCACAATATCCACACCGATCTACCAGTATTCTACCTTGTTTCTACCTGCTAGATCATGATTAGTACATCTGCACTGTGATTGGACACTCCGACCGTGGCTGACTCGTGTTATGATTCATAGCCGTTTAAGGTACTTGGTAAACTTTGTGGTCATGGTCAGTGGCACATGCCAAATTTGTCAAGGCATTGCGCACAATATCCACACCGATCTACCAGTATTCTACCTTGTTTCTACCTGCTAGATCATGATTAGTACATCTGCACTGTGATTGGACACTCCGACCGTGGCTGACTCGTGTTATGATTCATAGCCGTTTAAGGTACTTGGTAAACTTTGTGGTCATGGTCAGTGGCACATGCCAAATTTGTCAAGGCATTGCGCACAATATCCACACCGATCTACCAGTATTCTACCTTGTTTCTACCTGCTAGATCATGATTAGTACATCTGCACTGTGATTGGACACTCCGACCGTGGCTGACTCGTGTTATGATTCATAGCCGTTTAAGGTACTTGGTAAACTTTGTGGTCATGGTCAGTGGCACATGCCAAATTTGTCAAGGCATTGCGCACAATATCCACACCGATCTACCAGTATTCTACCTTGTTTCTACCTGCTAGATCATGATTAGTACATCTGCACTGTGATTGGACACTCCGACCGTGGCTGACTCGTGTTATGATTCATAGCCGTTTAAGGTACTTGGTAAACTTTGTGGTCATGGTCAGTGGCACATGCCAAATTTGTCAAGGCATTGCGCACAATATCCACACCGATCTACCAGTATTCTACCTTGTTTCTACCTGCTAGATCATGATTAGTACATCTGCACTGTGATTGGACACTCCGACCGTGGCTGACTCGTGTTATGATTCATAGCCGTTTAAGGTACTTGGTAAACTTTGTGGTCATGGTCAGTGGCACATGCCAAATTTGTCAAGGCATTGCGCACAATATCCACACCGATCTACCAGTATTCTACCTTGTTTCTACCTGCTAGATCATGATTAGTACATCTGCACTGTGATTGGACACTCCGACCGTGGCTGACTCGTGTTATGATTCATAGCCGTTTAAGGTACTTGGTAAACTTTGTGGTCATGGTCAGTGGCACATGCCAAATTTGTCAAGGCATTGCGCACAATATCCACACCGATCTACCAGTATTCTACCTTGTTTCTACCTGCTAGATCATGATTAGTACATCTGCACTGTGATTGGACACTCCGACCGTGGCTGACTCGTGTTATGATTCATAGCCGTTTAAGGTACTTGGTAAACTTTGTGGTCATGGTCAGTGGCACATGCCAAATTTGTCAAGGCATTGCGCACAATATCCACACCGATCTACCAGTATTCTACCTTGTTTCTACCTGCTAGATCATGATTAGTACATCTGCACTGTGATTGGACACTCCGACCGTGGCTGACTCGTGTTATGATTCATAGCCGTTTAAGGTACTTGGTAAACTTTGTGGTCATGGTCAGTGGCACATGCCAAATTTGTCAAGGCATTGCGCACAATATCCACACCGATCTACCAGTATTCTACCTTGTTTCTACCTGCTAGATCATGATTAGTACATCTGCACTGTGATTGGACACTCCGACCGTGGCTGACTCGTGTTATGATTCATAGCCGTTTAAGGTACTTGGTAAACTTTGTGGTCATGGTCAGTGGCACATGCCAAATTTGTCAAGGCATTGCGCACAATATCCACACCGATCTACCAGTATTCTACCTTGTTTCTACCTGCTAGATCATGATTAGTACATCTGCACTGTGATTGGACACTCCGACCGTGGCTGACTCGTGTTATGATTCATAGCCGTTTAAGGTACTTGGTAAACTTTGTGGTCATGGTCAGTGGCACATGCCAAGTTTTTCAAGGCAGTGCGCACAATAGCCACACCGTGCCACAGATATTCTACCTTGTTTACACCTGCAAGGTCATGTCCAGTATATCTGCACTGTGACTGGACACTCTGACCGTGGCTGACTCTTGTTGTGATTCATAGCCGTTTAAGGTACTTGATAAACTTTGTGGTCATGGTCAGTGGCACATGCCAACTTTGTCAAGGAATTGCGCACAATAGCCGTGCCAATCCAACGGTTTTTCACCTTGCTTATACCTGCAAGGTCATGCATATTATATGTGGGCTGTGATTGGGCACTCTAACCGTGGTTGACTCGTTTTACTATTCGTAGACGTTAAAGTCACATGGTAAACTTTGTGGTCATGGTCAGTGGCACATGCCAACCGAGTCAAGGCATTGCGCACAATAGCCACACCGAGCCACCAGTATTCTACCTTGTTTATACCTGCAAGATCATGCCTAGTACATCTGCACTGTGATTGGACACTCTGACCGTGGCTGACTCGTGTTATGATCAGTAGAAGCAAAAGTCACTTGGATACATTTGTGGTCATGGTCAGTGGCACATGCCAACTTTGTCAAGGCATTGCACACAATAGCGACACCAAGCCACCAGTATTCTACCTTGTTTCTACCTGCGAGATCATGCCTAGTACATCTGCACTGTGATTTGACACTCTGACGGTGGCTGACTCGTGTCATGATCAATAGAAGTAAAAGTCCCTTGGATACATATGTGGTCATGGTCAGTGACACATGCCAACTTTGTCAAGGAATTGCGCAAAATAGCCACACCGAGCCACCAGTATTCTCCCTTGTTTGCACATGTAAGATCATGCCTAGTACATCTGCACTGTAACTGGACACTCTGACCGTGGCTGACTCGTGTTATGATTCGTATAAGTTAAAGTCACCTGGTAAACTTTGTGGTCATGGCCAGTGGCACATGCCAACTTTGTCAAGGCATTGCGCACAATAGCCACACCGAGCCACCAGTATTCTCCCTTGTTTGCACATGTAAGATCATGCCTAGTACATCTGCACTGTAATTGGACACTCTGACCGTGGCTGACTCGTGTTATGATTCGTATAAGTTAAACTCACCTGGTAAACTTTGTGGTCATGGCCAGTGGCACATGCCAACTTTGTCAAGGCATTGCGCACAATAGCCATACCGAGCCACCAGTATTCTACCTTTTTTGCACCTGCAAGATCATGCCAAGTACATCTGCACTGTGATTGGACACTCTGACCGTGGCTGAGTCATTGTGTGATCAATAGAAGTAAAAGTCACTTGGAACCATTTGTGGTCATGGTCAGTGGCATATGCCAACTTTGTCAAGGCATTGCGCACAATAGCCACACCGAGCCCCCAGTATTCTACCGTATTTATACCTGCAAGGTCATGCCCAGTATGTATGCACTGTGATTGGACACTCTGACCGTGGCTGACTCGTGTTGTGATTCATAGCCATTTAAGGTACTTGATTAACTTTGTGGTCATGGTCAGTGGCACATGCCAACTTTGTCAAGGCATTATGCACAATGGCCGTGCCAAGCTACCAGTTTTATACCTTGTTTATACATGCAAGGTCATGCCCAGTATGTCTGCACTGTGCTTGGACACTCTGACCGTGGCTGACTCGTGTTATGATTCATAGCCGTTTAAGGTACATGGTAAAATTTGTGGTCATGGTCAGTGGCACATGTCAACTTTGTCAAGGCATTGCGCACAATAGCCACACCGAGCCACCAGTATTGTACATTGTTTGCACCTATAAGATCATGCCTAGTAAATATGCACTGTTATTGGACACTCTGACCGTGGCTGACTTGTGTTATGATCAATAGAAGTAAAAGTCACTTGGTAAACTTTGTGGTCCTGGTCAGTAGCACATGCCAACTTTGTCAAGGCATTGCGCACAATGGCCACACTGCGCCACAAGTATTCTACCTTGTTTGCACCTGCAAGATCATGCCTAGTACATCTACACTGTGATTGGACACTCTAACCGTGGCTGACTCGTTGTATGATCAATAGAAGTAAACGTCACTTGGATACATTTGTAGTCATGGTCAGTGGCACATGCCAACTTTGTGAAGGCATTGCGGACAATAGCCACACCGAGCCCCCAGTATTCTACCGTATTTATACCTGCAAGGTCATGACCAATATATCTGTACTGTGATTGGACACTCTGACCGTGGCTGACTCGTTGTATGATCAGTAGAAGTAAACGTCACTTGGATACATTTGTAGTCATGGTCAGTGGCACATGCCAACTTTGTCAAGGCATTGCGTACAATAGCCACAACGAGCCACCAGTATTCTACCTTGTTTACACCTGCAAGGTCATGACCAATATATCTGTACTGCGAGTGGACACTCTTACCGTGGCCGACTCTTAATGTGATTCATAGCCATTTAAGGTACTTGATAAACTTTGTGGTCATGGTCAGTGGCACATGCCAACTTTGTCAAGGCATTGCGCACAATAGCCGTGCCAAGCCACCGGTTTTTTACCTTATGTATACCTGCAAGGTCATGCATATTACATGTGCGCTGTGATTGGGTACTCTGAGCGTGACTGACTCGTTTTACGATTTGTAGAAGTTAAAGTCACTTGGTAAACTTTGCGGTCATGGTCAGTGGCATATGCCAACGGAGTCAAGGCATTGTGGACAATAGCCACACCTAGCCACCAGTATTCTACCTTGTTTAACCCTGCAAGATAATGCCTAGTACATCTGCACTGTGATTGGACACTATGACCGTGGCTGACTTGTGTCTTGATCAGTAGAAGTAAAAGTCACTTTGATACATTTGTGGTCATGGTCAGTGGCTCATGCCAACTTTGTCAAGACATTACACACAATAGCCACACCAAGTCACCGGCTTTTTACCTTGTTTGACCCTGCAAGATCATGCCTAGTACATCTGCACTGTGATTGGACACTCTGACCGTGGCTACCTCGTGTTATGATCAAAAGAAGTAAAAGTCACTTGGATACATTTGTGGTCATGGTCAGTGGCACATGCCAACTTTGTCAAGGCATTGCGCAGAATAGCCACACCGCGCCACCAGTATTCTACCTTGTTTATACCTGTAAGGTCATGTCCAGTATATCTACACTGTGATTGGACATTCTGACCGTGGCTGACTCGTGTTATGATTCGTGGAGTTAAAGTCAATTGGTAAACTTTGTGGTCCTGGTCAGTGACACATGCCAACTTTGTCAAGACATTGCGCACAATAGCCACACCGAGCCACCAATATTCTACCTTGTTTGTACCTGCAAGATCATGTCTAGTACATCTGCACTGTGATTGGACACTCTGACCGTGGCTACCTCGTGTTATGATCAAAAGAAGTAAAAGTCACTTGGATACATTTGTGGTCATGGTCAGTGGCACATGCCAACTTTGTCAAGGCATTGCGCAGAATAGCCACACCGCGCCACCAGTATTCTACCTTGTTTATACCTGTAAGGTCATGTCCAGTATATCTACACTGTGATTGGACATTCTGACCGTGGCTGACTCGTGTTATGATTCGTGGAGTTAAAGTCAATTGGTAAACTTTGTGGTCCTGGTCAGTGACACATGCCAACTTTGTCAAGACATTGCGCACAATAGCCACACCGAGCCACCAATATTCTACCTTGTTTGCACCTGCAAGATCATGCCTAGTACATCTGCACTGTGATTGGACACTCTGACTGTGGCTGACTCATGTTATGATCTATAGAAGTGTATGTCACTTGGATACATTTATGGTCATGGTCAGTGGCACATGCCAACTTTGTCAAGGCATTGTGCACAATAGCCACACCGAGCCACCAGTATTCTACCTTGTTTATACCTGCAAGGTCATTCCCTGTATATCTGCACAGTGATTGGACACTCTGACCGTGGCTGACTCGAGTTATGATTCATAGCCGTTTAAGGTACTTGGTAAACTTTGTGGTCATGGTGAGTGGCATATGCCAATTTTGTCAAGGCATTTTGCACAATAGCCGTGCCAAGCCACCGGTTTTTTACCTTGTTTATACCTGCAAAGTCATGCATATAAGATGTGCACTGTGATTGGGCACTCTTACCCTGGCTTCCCCGTGTTACGATTCGTAGAAGTTAAAAGCACTTGGTAAACTTTGTGGTCGTGGTTAGTGGCACATGCGAACTTTGTCAAGGCATTGCACAGAATAGCCACACCGCGCCACCAGTATTCTACCTTGTTTATACCTGTAAGGTCAAGCACAGTATATCTGCACTGTGATTGGACACCCTGACCGTGGCTGACTCGTGTTTCATAGCCATTTAAGGTACTTGGTAAACTTTGTGTTCATGGTCAGTGGCACATGCCAACTTTCTCAAGGCATTTCGCACAATAGCCGTGCCAAGCCACCGGTTTTTTACCTTGTTTATACCTGCAAGGTCATGCATATAAGATGTGCACTGTGCTTGGGCACTCTAACCGTGGCTGATTCGTGTTACGATTCGTAGAAGTTAAAGTCATTTGGTAAACTTTGTGGTCATGGTTAGTGGCACATGCCAACTTTGTCAAGGCGTTGCGCATAATAGCCACACCGAGCCACAAGTGTAATGCCTTGTTTGTACCTGCAAGGTCATGCCTAGTACATCTTCACTGTGATTGGACACTCTGACCGTGGCTGACTCGTGTTATGATTAATAGCCGTTTAAGGTACTTGGTAAACTTTGTGGTCATGGTCAGTGGCACATGCCAACTTTGTTAAGATATTGCGCACAATAGCCGTGCCAAGCCACCGGTTTTTTACCTTGTTTATACCTGCAAGGTCATGCATATAAGATGTGCACTGTGCTTGAGCACGCTAACCGTGGCTGTTTCGTGTTACGATTCGTAGAAGTTAACGTCATTTGGTAAACTTTGTGGTCATGGTTAGTGGCACATGCCAACTTTGTCAAGGCGTTGCGCATAATAGCCACACCGAGCCACAAGTGTAATGCCTTGTTTGTACCTGCAAGGTCATGCCCAGTACATCTGCACTGTGATTGGACACTCTGACCGTGGCTGACTCGTGTTATGAACCATAGCCGTTTAAGGTACTTGGTAAACATTGTGGTCATGGTTTATGGCACATGCCAACTTTGTCAAGGCATTGCGCACAATAGCCGTGCCAAGCAGCCAGTTTTTTACCTTGTTTATACCTGCAAGGTCATGCCTAGTCTTTCTGAACTGTGATTGGGCACTCTGACTGTGGCGGACTTGTGTTATGCTTCGTAGAAGCTAAAGTCACTTGGTAAGCTTTGTGGTCATGGTCAGTGGCACATGCCAACTTTGCCAAGGCATTGCACACAATAGCCACACCGTGCCACCAGTATTCCACCTTGTTTATACCTGTAAGGTCATGCCCAGAGTATCTACACTGTGATTGGACACTCTGACCATGGCTGACTCATGTTATGATTCATAGCCGTTTAAGGTACTTGGTAAATTTTGTGGTCATGGTCAGTGGCACATGCAAACATTGTCAAGGCATTGTACACAATAGCTGTGCCAAGCCACCGGTTTTTAACCTTGTTTATGCCTGCAAGGTCATGCATGTTAGATGTGCACTGTGAGTGGGCACTCTGACCGTGACTGACTCGTGTTATGATCAATAGAAGTAAAAGTCCATATTTGTCCAAGTGGATACATTTGTGGTCATGGTCAGTGGCACATGCCAACTTTGTCAAGGCATTGCGCACAATAGCCACACTGAGCCACCAGTATTCTACCTTGTTCATACCTGAAAGGTCATGCCTAGTATATCTGCAATGTGATATGACACTCTGACTGTGGCTGACTCGTGTTCTGATTCATAGCCGTCTAAGGTACTTGGTAAACTTTGTGGTCATGGTCAGTGGCACATGCCAACTTTGTCAAGGCATTGCACACAATAGCCACACCGAGCCACAAGTGTTCTAGCTTGTTTGCACCTGCAAGATCATGCCTAGTACATCTGCACTACGATTGGACACTCTGACCGTGGCTGACCCGTGTTATGATCAATAGAAGTAAAAGTCACTTGGATACATTCGTGGTCATGGTCAGTGGTACATGCCAACTTTGCCAAGGCATTGCACACAAAAGCCACACCGTGCCATCATTATTCTACCTTGTTTATACCTGTAAGGTCATGCCCAGAGTATCTGCACCGTGATTGAACACTCTGACCGTGGCTGACTCGTGTTATGATTCATAGCCGTTTAAGGTACTTGGTAAAATTTGTGGTCATGGTCAGTGGCACATGCCAACATTGTCAAAGCATTGTGCACAAAGTCGTGCCAAGCCACCAGTTTTCCACCTTGTTTATACCTGCAAGGCCGTGCGTATTACATGTGTACTGCGATTGGGCACTCTGACCGTGGCTGACTCGTGTTATGATCAATAGAAGTAAAAGTCACTTGGATACCGTTGTGGTCATGGTCAGTGGCACATGAAAATTTTGTCAAGGCATTGCGCACAATAGCCTCACGGAGTCACCAGTATTCTACCTTGTTTTTATCTGCAAGGTCATGCCTAGTATACCTGCACTGTGACTGGACACTCTGACCGTGGCTGACTCGTGTTATGATTCATAGCCGTTTAAGGTACTTGGTAAACTGTTTGGTCATGGTCAGTGGCACATGCCAGCTTTGTCAAGGCATTGCGCACAATAGCCACACCGGGTCACCAGTATTCTACCTTTTTTATACCTGCAAGATCATGCCTAGTACATCTGCACTGTGATTGGACACTTTGACCGTGGCTGGCTCCTGTTATGATCAATAGAAGTAAAACTCACTTGGATACATTTGTGGTCATGGCCAGTGGCACATGCCAACTTTGCCAAGGCATTGCCCACAATAGCCACACCGAGTCACCAGTATTCTACCTTTTATATACCTGTAAGGTCATGCCCAGTATTTTTACTGTGATTGGACACCCTGACCGTGGCTGAATTGTGTTATGATTCATAGCCGTTTAAGGTACTTGGTAAGCTTTGTGGTCATGGTCAGTGGCACATGCCAACTTTGTCAAGGCATTGCGTACAATAGCCGTGCCAAGCCGCCGGGCTTTTACCTTGTTTGCACCTGCAAGATCATGCCTAGTACATCTGCAGTGTGATTGGACACTCTGACCGTGGCTCACTCGTGTTATGATTCATAGCCGTTTAAGTCACTTGGTAAACATTGTGGTCATGGTCAGTGGCACATGCCAACTTTGTCAAGGTATTGCGCACAATAGCCACATCGAGCCACCAGTATTCTACCTTGTTTGTACCTGCAAGGTCATGCCTAGTACATCTGCACTGCGATTGGACACTCTGACCGTGGCTGACCTGTGTTATGATCAATAGAAGTAGAATTCACTTGGATGCATTTGTGGTCATGGTCAGTGGTACATGCCAACTTTGTCAAGGCATTGTGCACAATAGCCATACCGAACCACCAGAATTCTACCTGGTTTATACCTGCAAGGTCATGCCCTGTATATATGCACTGTGATTGGACACTCTGACCGTGGCTATTGTGCGCAATGCCTTAACAAAGTTGGCATGTGCCACTGACCATGACCACAAAGTTCACCAAGTACCTTAAACGACCATGAATCATAACACGAGTCAGCCACGGTGAGAGTGTCCAATCACAGTGCAGATGTAATAGGCATGATCTTGCACATGCAAACAAGGTAGAATACTGGTGGCTCGGTGTGACTATTGTGCGCAATGCCTTGACAAAGTTGGCATGCGCCCCTGACCGTGACCACAAATGGTTACCAAGTGAATTAAACTTCTACAAATCGTAACACGAGTCAGCTATGGATAGAGTGCCCAATCACAGTGCACATGTCATATGCATGACCTTGCAGGTATAAACAGGGTAAAGCACCCGGTGTCTTGGCACGGCTATAGTACGCAATGCCTTGACAAAGTTGGCATGTGCCACTGACCATGACCACAAAGTTGACCAAGTACCTGAAACGGCTATGAATCATAACACGAGTCAGCCACAGTCATAGTGTCCAATCACGGTGCAAATATACTCGGCATGACCTTGCAGGTATAAACAAGGTAGACTACTGGTTGCTCGGTGTGGCTATTGTGCGAATGCCTTGACAAAGTTGGCATGTGCTATTGACCATGACCACAAATGTATCCAAGTGACTTTAACTTCCATGAATCATAACACGAGTCAGCCACATTCAGAATGTCCAATCACAGTGCAGATGTACTAGGCATGATCTTGCAGGTACAAACAATGTACAATACTGGTGGCTCTGGTGTCCAATCAAAGTGCACGTGTGCTAGGATTATACTTGCAGGTATAAACAAGGTAAAACACTGGTGGCGCAGTGTGGCTATTGTGCGCAATGCCTTGACAAAGTTGGCCTGTGCCACTGACCATGACCGCAAAGTTTACCAAGTGACTTTAACTTCTACGCATCGTAACACGAGTCAGCCACGGTCAGAATGCCCAATCACAGTGCACATGTAGTATGCATGACCGTGCTGGTACGAACAATGCCAAAAACCGGTGGCCTGGACGGGCTATTGTGCGCAATCCCTTGACAAAGTTGGCATGTGCAACTGACCATGACCACAAATTTATTCAAGTACCTTAAACGTCTATGAATCATGACATGAGTCAGCCACGGTCAGAGTGTCCAATCACAGTGCACGTGTGCTAGGCATAAACTTGCAGGTATGAGACGGTAAAACACTGGTGGCTCAGTGCGGCTATTGTGCGCAATGCCTTGACATAGTTGGCATGTGCCACTGACCATGACCACAAACTTATCCACGTGACTTTAACCTCTACGAATTGTAACACGAGTCATCCACAGTCAGAGGGCCCGATCAGAGTGCACATGTACTACGTATGCCCTTGCTGGTATGATCAAGGTAAGAACCCGGTGGCTTGGTGTGGCTATTGTGCGCAATGCCTTGACAAAGTTTACCTGTGCAACTGACCATGACCACAAAGTTCACCAAGTGACTTTAACTTCTATGAATCATCACATGAGTCAGCCACTGTCAAAGGGCCCAGTCACAGTGCACATGTACTATGCATAACTTGGCAGGTATGAAAAAGGTAAAAAAACCGGTGGCTTGGTGTGGCTATTGTGCGCAATGCTTTGACAAAGTTGTCATGTGCCACTGACCATGACCACAAAGTTTACCAAGTGACTGTAACTTCTACGAATCATAACACGAGTCAGCCATGATCAGATTGTCCAATCACAGTGCACGTGTGCTAAGAAAAACCTTTCAGGCATAAGCAAGGTAAAACACTGGTGGCTCAGTGCGGCTATCATGCGCAATGCCTTGACAAAGTTGACATGTGCCACTGATCATGACCACAAATTTATCCAAGTAACTTTTACTTCTACAAATTGTAGCACGAGTCAGCCACCGTCAGAGTGCCCAATCACAGTGCACATGTACGATGCATGACCTTGCAGGTATAAGCAAGGTAGAATACTGGTGGCTCGCTGTGGCTATTGTGTACAATGTCTTGACAAAGTTCACATGTGCCACTGACCATGACCACAAAGTTAACCAGGTGAATTCAACTTCTACGCATCGTAAGACGAGTCAGCCGCGGTCAGAGTGCCCAATCACAGTGCACATGTACTATGCATGACCTTGCAGGTATATACAAGGTAAAAAACCGGTGTCTTGGTGTTTCTGTTGTGCGCAATGCCTTGACAAAGTTGGCATGTGCCACTGACCATGACCACAAAGTTAACCAAGTACATATAACTTCGACAAATTGGAGCACGCGTCAGCCACGGTCAGAGTGCTCAATCACAGTGTACATGTACTATGCATGACCTTGCAGGTATAAATAAGGTAAAAACCCGGTGGCTCGGTGTGACTATTGTGCGTAATACCTTGACAAAGTTGGCGTGTCCCACTGACCATGACCATAAAGTTTACCTAGTGACTTCAACTTCTATGAATCATCACATGATTCCGCTACAGTCAGAGTACCCAATCACAGTGCAAGTGTACTACGCATGACCTCGCAGATATAAACAAGGTAAGAAATTGGTGGTTTGGTGTGGCTATTGTGCGCAATGCCTTGACAAAGTTGGCATATGCCACTGACCATGACCACAAAGTAAAGCAAGTGACTTTAACTTCTACGCATCGTAACATGAGTCAGCCACGGTCAGAGTGCCCAATCACAGTGCACATCTTATATGCATGACCTTGCAGGTATAAACAAGGTAAACAAACCGGTGGCGTGGCGTGGCTATTGTGCCCTATGCCCTGACAAAGTTGGCATGTGCAACTGACCATGACCACAAGTCTATCCAAGTACCTTAAACGTCTATGAATCATCACGCAAGTCAGCCATGGTCAGAGTACCCAATCACAGTGAACGTGTGCTAGGCATAAGCTTGCAGGTATAAACAAGGTAAAACAGTGGTGGCTCAGTGCGGCTATTGTGCGCGATGCCTTGACAAAGTTGGCATGTGCCACTGACCATGACCACAAACATATCCAAGTGACTTTAACTTCTACGAATCGTAACACGAGTCAGCCACGGTCAGAGTTAACACTCACAGTGCACATGTACTATGCATGACCTTGCTGGTATGAACAAGGTAAAAAAACTGGTCACTTGGCACGGCTATTGTGTGCAATAACTTGACAAGTTGGCCTGTGCCACTGACCATGACCACAAATTTATCCAAGTACCTTAAACAGCTATGAATCATGACAC
>SZWC01001042.1:113017-124513 GCA_023375785.1 Penium margaritaceum
TAACCAAGTGACTTTAACTTCTATGAATCATCACATGAGTCAGCCACAGTCAGAGTACCCAATCACAGTGCACGTGTGCTAGGCATAACGTTGCAGGTATAAACAAGGTAAAGCACTGGTGGCTCGGTGCGGCTTTTGTGTGCGATGCATTGACAAAGTTGGCATGTGCCACTGACCATGACCACAAACATATCCAAGTGACTTTAACTTCTACGAATCGTAACACGAGTCAGCCACGGTCAGAGTTAACACTCACAGTGCACATGTACTATGCATGACCTTGCTGGCATGAACAAGGTAAAAAAACTGGTCACTTGGCACGGCTATTGTGTGCAATAACTTGACAAGTTGGCCTGTGCCACTGACCATGACCACAAATTTATCCAAGTACCTTAAACAGCTATGAATCATGACACGAGTCAGCCACGTTCAGAGTGCCCAATCACAGTGCACGTGTACTAGGCATGACCTTGCAGGTATAAACAAGGTAGAATACTGGTGGCTCGGTGTGGCTATTGTGGATAATGCCTTGACAAAGTTGGCATGTGCCACTGACCATGATCACAAATTTGTCCAAGTGATTTTAACTTCTAGGACTTGTAAGATGAGTCAGCCACTGTCAGAGTGCCCAATCACAGTGCACATGTACTATGCATGATATTGCGGGAATAAACAAGGTAGAATACTGGTGGCTAGATGTGGCTATTGTGCGTAATCCCTTGACAAAGTTGGCATGTGCAACTGACCATGACCACAAATTTATCCAAGTACCTTAAACGTCTATGAATCATGACACGAGTCAGCCACGGTCAGAGTGCCCAATCACAGTGCACGTGTGCTAGGCATAAACTTGTAGGTATAAACAAGGTAAAACACTGGTGGCTCAGGTTTGCTATTGTGCGTGATGCCTTGACAAAGTTTGCATGTGCCACTGACCATGACCACAAATGTATCCACGTGACTTTAACTTCTACGAACTGTAACACGAGTCAGCCACGGTCAGAGTGCCCAATTACAATGCACGTGTACTATGCATGACCTTGCAGGTATAAGCTGTCAGTATTCTGGGGGAGGCCACATTCTCACAGATGAACTAGAGGATAGAGTCTGGTGCGTTCCTGAGGCGCGGGCAAGCTTGTGGGGCGAGCCGCAGCGCCAAAGCGCGGGCTACGTCCTAGACTGTGCCGCAGCAACACTCAGGTCAGCATGATGAAGTTGACATAAAAGATGGAATTCAGGAAACACGGCTGGTAGAATATTGTCAGTACTTGGCGTGGGCGCAGCACCGAAGGTGCGTGCGCGATGAAGGAGGTAGGGGCCGCAGCGTAGTGAAGGCGGGCCGATGATGATTGAGTAAGATAGGACCACGGCAGTATGATGCGGGCAAGCCAGCGGGGTGAGCCAGAGCAACCATGTGTGGGCCGCGAGTGAGTGGAGACAAACAAGCGGAGCGTGCCGTAGGAGAGTGTGAGGCTACAGAGTCAGGAAACCCGGGCTCACCACACTGACAAATGGAGCAAGTGTGCCGCAGCTGGAAGGCGGGCACATGCGATAATGGACGAAGAGGACGCCGCAGCCACAAGGGCGGTGATGTTGGGACCAACAGCTTGCCGTGCAGCGGCATATCCTGGTCCAACCGGTCCGCGTCCTTGGTATTGTCCTCCTCTGGGTGGCACGCCTGGCATTGGGGTGGGGTTGGGACATTCTCAGTGCCAATGGGTGAATTCTACGCATTCACAGCAACTCCCAGGTGGGTAGTTATTGGGGTTCATCGGGTTGGGTGTTCAAGCTCATGCAGGCATGCGAACAGTGGGCGCCACATGTTCTTTTGGAGCAAACTGTTCTCAAGCCGCTTGTCGTTTGATTTCCCTTTGCTTATATTCTGCTTCCTCCTTCAGTGCGTCCAGTATGCTAAAATGTCGTAAATCCAAATGTGCTAGCAATCACCGGGACAAGAGAACCCCAGTAATACTCCATAATCATGCGCAATGGGTATGTCGACACATCGAACTGAGATATTGGTAAACTTGTCGTTGTGTAACTTGATGTTTTCTCCAACGTTCATGCGGATGGTACTAATCTGGAGCTCTGCTTCTTCGAGGCTCATGAGGTCAAAACGCTTGGTCATCCTATTTGTCAAATCATCAAAGTCAGCAAAAGGACGTTCCTTATGCTGTGCAGTGAACCACTCCAAAGCTTTCCGTTGTAGCGCTAGGTGCACTGGTGGGACAATGTAGTCAGGAGATAACAATCCATAATCGAGACAAGTGCCCAACTTGAACAGCCACATGGCCGGGTCCTCCTCTGGTTCACCCTTGAAGACGTTGAGCTTTGGGAGAGTGTATGAAGCCTTTGTCGCTGGGTTCGAAGTCAGTTCATATGGAGGTATCATTAGCACCTGCGCCCGTGGCGGGGCCCCCAGGTGGGATCGATGTGCTTGCACCAGGCCAACTGCCCTAGTACTAGCCGATGAAGTGACTACTGCTCCCCTTGGTCGAGCACGTCCTGCATCGGTTCCTCCCAGTCCAGAACTTCCCATGTGCTGTCTTGCTGAACTCGCTTGTACTCATACGGTGTACTGCTTGCCTACATGAGCCACTGATCCTTGCCCAGGTCCGGTTGAACCACCCGTCATTTGGGGTCTTTGCTGTAGTATTCCTGCCACAGGTGTGGCTAACGTCTTGCTTTCTTGATGATGAGATGACTGCATCTTTGACTGGACAGGTGGTATGGTATATTTGGTTGACGGAGCCCCTGTTAGGATGTGCGTGTCCCCCAAGGCTCGTACTTGTCTGGTGGGTCCGACCATGGATGAAGCATTCATTCCTCCTTGAGCTGGGACTACTCGGCGGCGCGACGCTCCCAACACGGAGGATGCCTTGCTCGTTTGCTGTTGGTGTTGGGGTTGTTGCCCAGCATCTGTGCGACGTGAAGTCACGATAGATGGGCCTTCCCGTCGGGTTTCCCCTTGCCGTTTTCCCACCGCCTCCAAGTTCCTCTCTGTTCGTGGTGGAGACACACCGCTGTCCAAGGCCGGTCGACGAGGGCAAACGGTTGGGCGAGAGGGGAATGCCGGAGGACAGAAGGTGACGAGTTGATGCAGGGTGTGTAAAGCCTGCACCGAAGGGTGATCCAACGATACTTCTTCTTCCTCTGCTTGGTCCTCCTGGGCTTCGTCCAAGTCTGCACAATCCCCGTCATGGGTGACAGAAGGTGCAGGTGAGGACGCCCTTGGGGTAGAGAGCTCGAGGCGCCGCGGTGCGTCCTGCGTTGGCGTCATGTCCACTGCCTTGTAAACGGTCCTTCCATCTGGCGTCGTGACTTTATGGAGCAAGACGGGCCCTTCATCCGCCTCAAGCTCCTCCTCTTCGTATGATACATAGTCTTCCACCTGCATGGAGTCGCGCTACCCATGTGGGTGGCATGTGTCGTCTTCCTCTGGGTCCTTCTGGAAGGGATTGGCCAACCGTGCCTGTCGGATAGCCTTCAATTCACGGAGTTCCTCAAGTCGTAGCAGGTGAAATTCTTCTTCTTTGTCGGGGTCCGTCTCATCTCCTTTGTTGTACATCTGCGGGGACTAATCATCCACCGGATCCCACTCAAATCTATGGTCCAGCCCTGGAGGATCTTCTGGGCTTCTCTCGTAATGACGCGCGCTGACGGTTTGCCTCATCCTTTCTTTTTTGGAGACGTAGAGTGCGTTGGAGCTCATCATTGCGTTGCCAATGGTACTGCCAAATGATTCACCAGCACAATCGCTCTATCCTCACGCCTCGTAGGTTGGCAGGGGGACACCACCGTAATCAGGGAAATTGTTTGGGTTGCGGTGACGGATGGCCTGCGATGTCTTCCGTCCGGTGGAAGATTCGACAGCTCCCTCCTTAGAGAACCGCGTTTCGGATTATAGACTGATCTGCAGGTACATTTCACACTCGTCACAGAAAATAAGTGAGTCCACACTCACCGCACCATTAACACTGTTATACCATTTTTTGCCTTCGGCCGGAATCGGATCTGACAACATGCGAGGATCAGCTCCTTAGGTGTCGTTCGTTCTGCGCTATCCCTGCGGCTCCACTTACTTTCCTTTTCCAACTCTGCCCTGTCCTGTATCACTCTTTTTGCTCCAGTTTGATCAAAGCACATTTCATCGACCGGGTAACTTTTCTTAATCACTCGACGAATCATCCACCGAATTAGTGCCGGGATTATATCACACACACACTCCTTCTCCTAATGACCCGTACTTCTCTGGCCGGGATTTTGACTAATCTCAGGACAATCACTGTGGCTATTCTAACTGTAAGATTCGCTCACTTTACTTAATCACCGACGGTCAATCATGCATCGGACAACATGACACTCGCTGAGAGAATTCCTCTTAACGATCCAAACGAGATGACTTTGAACAATCAAAGTAATTTCCTTCAAACAAAAGAGGGAGTATAATCAATCAACCTTTCTCTCATAACCACACAATCAGTACCCTAGGCGTCACCAAGCACAACACACAAACCGTAAGCTTCCGGAGTCACCGGATCATCAACGGGCGCTGGTCTTCGCACAAGCACCGTGCGGTGCACGCCGCCTTCATTGTTCGCCCGTGGAATGGCTCGACGTAACTCCAGTGGTCCGTTAGTACGTCGACCTGCACGAGAACGGGTACGTGCCGAATCCTCCTCTCGTAGGCGGGCGAGCTCATGCTGGTAGCGCTGGTATGCTTGGTACGCCTCGACCCGCTCTTCAGCCGCCTCTACAGTACGCCGCCCGACATCACGCGCGACCTCCTGCCAGCTCTCCACGCAGTGGGGCTCGTCGTTGCAGGAAGGTCTCTGCAGCCACGGTTGCCAGAACTGCTCCACGGCTCCACCGGTAGGATGATGCGACCATTGCATCACTCCCAGAACCGTGCGTGCGCCAAGCCGACAGGGCACATTGCAGCAGTTGCAGATGGCGTAGAAGGACATTGGAGAATCTCGGGGACCGCACCTGGAGGTGGGTGGCTGGTGCTCCCGTGGGGACTCAGGACCAGGCCATGATGGCTCCGTTATGTGCTCCTCACGAAGCGGCCTTTCACACACTCTCACATACACACTTCTCCTACACTCCTGATCCCGTCTAGCTTCCCTACTCTAACATGTCACAAGACGGGACGCGGGTCCCGCTCCACGGTCTGATTTTGACTGAGGGGCAGCAATCTCTCAGTTCGGCCAACGGCTGCAGGGCCAACCTCCCACACCCGGGTCAGGCGAGAGGTCAGCAACGTCGCTTGCCAATGGTGAGCGACGTCTCGCGAGTCGGGAGCAGAATCGTCCAATGTCAGAGCTCCACCGTCAGATCCAGCGTCTTTGCAGCTCGGGATCAACGGTATTGCATTAGCAGTCGGTTCTCGTCAGCAGTCGGTCCTCTTCTCGTCCTCCTCTTCTTCTCTTCTCCTCGCACCGCTTCCCAAGACCCCATCCCGCTGGCTAGCCCCTTTCGCGGCTCACACATCAAAACACCTTTGGATAAGGTGCCTCGAGTACCGCTCCTCCTTTTGAGGTTCGGATGCGGTTCCGCTACCATCAAGCCAGCCTCGGGCCGCCTTCCCTTCCTCTCGGCAGGTCTGGTCGGGTCACGGCGTCCGCCGCAATATCTTCCTTTGCGCCCCGTTGCTTCCCAGAATTGAACTGCCCTTCTCGCAATATCTTTCCTCGATCAAGCGGTTGTCGGATGATTCGTCGACCTCCACCTCCTCCTCTTGAACCCAGGCCCAGCTCCTCCCCCCCCCCCCCCCCCCCCCCCCCCCCCCCATACTCCAGTGGATGAANCGGCGTCCGCCGCAATATCTTCCTTTGCGCCCCGTTGCTTCCCAGAATTGAACTGCCCTTCTCGCAATATCTTTCCTCGATCAAGCGGTCGTCGGATGATTCGTCGACCTCCACCTCCTCCTCTTGAACCCAGGCCCAGCTCCTCCCCCCCCCCCCCCCCCCCCCCCCCCCCCCCATACTCCGGTGGATGAACGAAACATCATTAACAGTCAGCCACAGTCAGAGTGCCCAATCACAGTTTAGATGTACTGGACATGACCTTGTTGCTATAAACACGATAGAATACTGGTGGCTCGGTGTGGTTATTGTGTGCGATGCCTTGACAAAGTTGGCATGTGCCACTGACCATGACCACAAATGTATCCAAGTGACTTTTACTTCTATTGATCGTAACACCAGTCAGCCACGGTTAGAGTGTCCAAACACAGTGCAGATATACTGGGCATGACCTTGCAGATACAAACAAGGTAGAATACTGGTGTTTCGGCGTGGCAATTGTATGCAATGCCATAACAAAGTTGGCATGTGCCACTGACCATGACCACAAAGTTTACCAAGTACCTTAAACGGCTATGAATCATAACACATGTCAGCCACGGTCAGAGTGCCCAATCACAGTTCAGATGTACTACGCATGACCTTGCAGGTGTAAACAAGGTAAAAAACCGGTGGCTTTGCACCGCTATTGTGCACAATGCCTTTACAAAATTGGCATGTGCCACTGACCATGACCACAAAGTTTACCAAGTACCTTAAACGACTATGGATCATAACACGAGTCAGCCACAGCCAGAGTGTCCAATGACAGTGCACATCTAATATGCATGACCTTGCAGGTATAAACAAAGGTAAGAAACCGGTGGCTTGGCACGACTATTGTGCGCCATGCCTTGGCAAAGTTGGCATGTGCCACTTACCATGACCACAAAGTTTACCAAATACCTGAAACGGCTATGAATCATAACACGAGTAAGCCACGGTCAGAGTGTCCAATCACAGTGCAGATATACTGGGCATGACCTTGCAGGTATAAACAAGGTAGATAACTGGTGGCTCGGTGTGGCTATTGTGCGCAATGCCTTGACAAAGCTGGCATGTGCCACTGACCATGACCACAAGTGTATCCAAGTGACTTTTATTTCTATTGATCATAACATGAGTCAGCCACCGTCAGAGTGTCCAATCAGAGTGCACATCTCATGTGCATGAACTAGCAGGTATAAACAAAGTTAAAAACCGGTGGCTTTGCACGGCTATTGTGGGCAATGCCTTGACAAAGTTTGCATGTGCCATTGACCATGACCACAAAGGTTACCAAGTACCTTAAACGGATATGAATCATAACACGAGTCAGCCACGGTCAGAGTGTCCAATCACATTTCAGATATACTCGGCATGACCTTGCAGGTACAAACAAGGTAGAATACTGGTGGCTCGATGTGGCTATTGTGCGCACTGCCTTGACAAAGTTGGCATGTGCCACTGACCATGACCACAAATGTATCCAAGTGACTTTATATTCTATTGATCATAACTCGAGTCAGCCACAGTCAGAGTGTCCAATCACACTGCAGATGTACTAATCATGATATTGCAGGTGTAAACAAGGTAGAATACTGGTGGCTTGGTTTGGCGATTGTGCGCAATGCCTTGACAAAGTTGGCATGTGCCACTGACCATGCCCACAAAGCTTACCAAGTGACTTAAACTTCTACGAATCATAACACGAGGCAGCCACGGTCAGAGTAACCAATCACAGTGCACATCTTATATGCCTGACCTTACAGGTATAAACAGGGTAAAACCGGTGGCTTGGCACGGCTATTGTGCGCAATTCCTTGACAAAGTTGGCATGTGCCACTGACCATGACCACAAAATTTACCAAGTACCTTAAACGGCTATGAATCATAACACGAGCCAGCCATGGTCAGAGTGTCCAATCACAGTGCATATGTACTAGGCATGATCTTCCAGGTACAAACAAGGTAGAGTACTTGTGGATCGGTGTGGCTATTGTGCGCAATGCCTTGACAAATTTGGCATGTGCCACTGACCATGACCACAAATGTATCCAAGTGATTTTTACTTCTATTGATCATAACACGAGTCATCCACAGTCAGAGTGTCCAATCACAGTGCAGATGTACTAGGCATGATCTTGCAGGTGCAAACGAGGCAGAATACTGGTGGCTTGGTGTGACTATTGTGCACAATGCCTTGACAAGGTTGGCATGTGCCACCGACCATGACCACAAATGTATCCAAGTGACTTTTACTTCTATTGATCATAACACGAGTCAGCCACGGTCAGGGTGTCTAATCGCAGTGCAGATATACTAGGCATGACCTCGCAGGTACAAACAAGGTGGAAAACAGGTGGCTTGGCATGGCTATTGTGCGCAATGCCTTGACAAAGTTGGCATGTGCCACTGATCATGACCACTAAGTTTACCAAGTACCTTAAACGGCTATGAATCATAACGCGAGCCAGCCACGGTCAGAGTGTCCAATCACAGTGCAGATATACAGGGCATGACCTTGCAGGTATAAACAAGGTAGAATACTGGTGGCTCGGTGTGGCTATTGTGCGCAATGCCTTGACAAAGTTGGCATGTGCCACTGGCCATGAACACAAATGTATCCAAGTGACTTTTACTTCTATTGATCATAACATGAGTTAGCCACGGTCAGAGTGCCCAATCACAGTGCAGATCTAACATGCATGACCTTGCAGGTATAAACCGTCAGAAGAATAAAAGAAACAATGGCACAAGACTTGGGGTACAACAGGAAAAGATCACAGATATACCCATTGAGCCGGTGACACAAAAATAAAAGAAAATAAGTGATCAGGCTCAACTCCGAGGATCTGGTCGATGCTCATACCGACACCGAAGACCCACGTTCCCCATTCTTGCTCGCTCAAAACCCGCCGTGCAGCCCGCTCCACACGTCGCGACAAAGTCGCGGACCACGTCCGCCTCCTCCCACCTCCAGGACCAAGATGGGTGCGCACCCGAACATCAAGTACGTGGACCGGCACCGGTAGCACTCCTCCACCCCGCAGCTCCACTCTCCACTAGGAGAACTCCCCTGCCTAGTCCCAAGCGGCTCCGCTAGGAGCACTCTAGTAACCCAGACTACCAAAGTATATACGTAGCACTATCATCCTTGTATTTCTTGCATCCTTTCAATCTAATTCATTTTCCCTTCCGTTGCCCGCCTTCGTGCTGTGGCACTCCGCCTTCTTTCATTGCTTGCCTCTGTGCCGTGGCACTTTCGTTGCCTTCCGTCACCTCCAAGCTGTGGCACTTCCGCTACTTCCCATTGCCTGCCTCGACGCCGTGGCACTTTGCTGCTTTCCGCTGCCCGTCCCCAAGCTCTGGCACATCTTCGTCAATTGCCTTCATCCGTCCATTAACGTTCTTCTCGTTGGGTTACAGCTGCATTTGCTTACCCTTCATCTCGACGTTGTTCATTCCTTTTTCCATGTGCACTTTGTACCTTCATGACCTCGGCGCTGAGGCCTTCGGCCCACGCCTCAGTCACTTACTCGCTATACTGGCCATGCTTCTACTTCGACTCACCAAACTGTGCAGTGTCCTGCAGTCTTCCTGTCTTCGTCCTTAGCCGCAGTATCATTCCCAGCATCCTCATCACTCATCTCCGAGTTATCTCTCCACTCTCCTGCTTGCCCGCGCCTCGGACCGCGACTCGGTTCCATCCCGCACTCCAGCTCACTCTCCACGCTCTGTGCAGCACCTCCAAAATCCTGACATGGTATCAGAGCCCAGCAAAGGAGTTTGAGCAAAAAATCCTCCTCCAGCCCGCTGCCTACATCTCCTGACGCCTGAAGCACATCACTGAAGCGCTCCGTGACCAGTCCGCCAGCACTCCTTTCCCCAGCAGCAGCAGCATCGCATTCCACCAAAGCAACAGCAATTCCTCATAAACAAACAGCCTCCTCCTGCAAAGTGTGACCCCTTCACTGATCCGTGTATGGGCACGGCCCGGTGACGGTGTAAAACTCCAACAACAGCAACAGCACTCTCTGTAGCACCTCAAAAATCTTGACATAAACAAGGTAAAAAACCGGTGGCTTTTCACGGCTATTGTGCGCAATACCTTGACAAAGTTGGCATGTGCCACTCACCATGACCGCGAATTTTACCAAGTACCTTTAACGGCTATGATTCATAACACGAGTCAGCCACGGTCAGAGTGTCCAATCATAGTGCACATACACTGGGCATGCCCATGCAGGTATAAACAAGGTAGAATACTGGTGGCGTGGTGTGGCTATTGTGCGCAATGCCTTGACAAAGTTGGCATATGCCACTGACCATGACCACAAAGTTTACGAGGTGACTTTAAACGGCTATGAATCATAACACGAGTCAGCCACGGTCAGAGTCTCCAATCACAGTGCAGATATACTAGGCATGATCTTGCAGGTACAAACAATGTATAGTACTGGTGGCTCGTTGTGGCTATTGTGCGCAATGCCTTGACAAAGTTGGCATGTGCCACTGACCATGACCACAACGTTTACCAAGTACCTTTAATGTCTATGAATTGTAACACGAGTCAGCCAGGGTCAGGGTGCCCAACCACATTTCAGATGTACTAGGCATGACCTTCCAGGTATAAACAAGGTAACAAACCGGTGGCTTGGCACGGCTATTGTGCGCAATGCCCTGATGAAGTTGGCATGTGCCACTGACCATGACCACATAGTTTACCAAGTGACTTTAACTTCTATGAATTGTAACACGAGTCAGCTACGGTCAGAGTACCGAATCACAGTGCCCATGTTCTTGGCATGATCTTGCACTTTCAAACAAGGTAGAATACTGGTGGCTCAGTGTGGCTATTGTGTGCAATGCCTTGACAAAGTTGGCATGTGCCGCTGACCATGACCAGGAAGTTTACCAAGTTTCTTAAACAGCTATGAATCATGACACGAGTCAGCCACGATCAGAGTGTCCAATCACAGTGCAGATGTACTACGCATGATCTTGCTGGTGCAAATAATGTAGAATACTGGTGGCTTGGTGTGGCTATTGTGCGCAATGCCTTGACAAAGTTGGCATGTTCCACTGACCATGACCATAAATGAATCCATTTGACTTTTATTTCTATTGATAATAACACAAGTAAGTCACGGTCAGAGTGTCCAATAACAGTGTATATTTACTAGGCATTATCTTGCAGGTGCAAACAAGGTACAATACTGGTGGCTCGGTGTGGCTATTGCGTGCAATGCCTTTATAAAGTTGGCTTGTGCCACTGACCATGACCACAAAGGTTATCAAGTACCTTAAATGGCTATGAATCATAACACGAGTCAGCCACCGTCAGAGTGTCCAATCACATTGTAGATGTAATAGGCATGATCTTGCAGGTGCAAACAAGGTAGAATAATGGTGGCTCGGTGTAGCTATTGTGCACAATGCCTTCACAAATTTGGCATGTGCCACTGACCATGACCACAAATGTATCCAAGTGACTTATACTTCCATTGATCATAATACGAGTCAGCCACGGTCAGAGTGTCAAATCACAGTGCAGATGTACTGGGCATGTTCTTGAAGGTGTAAACAAGGTACAATACTGGTGGCCGGTGTGGCTATTGTGCACAATGCCTTGACAAAGTTGGCATGTGCCACTGACCATGACCACAAA
>SZWC01001042.1:133025-148634 GCA_023375785.1 Penium margaritaceum
AGATGCATGACAATAAGTGCTTTGAACAAGGTGTGGCTGTGATGGGAATCCTCGGAGGGAGAGGAAGTGTGCAGGACAGGTAAGAGAAGAGAAGGATGCCAAGGCAATTGCAGGGATGGAGTCAGGGATGGAGTGGGAACACAGTTGTATGTGGTGGTGTGCATGCGGTGTTGAGGCAAAATGCAGGTTGCAGGCGGAGATGGGAGGTTGGTGCAAGAACTGGGCACGGAGGAGCATGTGATGATATGTGGTGACAGTTGAGTGTAACTGAGATGCTCAGAACTGGAAGGCAACTCATGGTCGTGAGAGGTGAATGTCATGTGTGAGAGGGTTGATGGGATGATGAAAGGCAGGTGATTTCTTGACAGATCAGAGAAGTTGACAAAGGTGGGAACACATGAGATCCACTGGGAGACAGTAGTGAGTGCGAGGCGAGATGGAAGTGTGCCGAGGCAGTGCCCAGTGATGGTTTCCATTCTGTTTGTGATGACATGGGAGACACCAGGTAGGAGAGAAGCAAGATGCAGTGCATGAAGAAGGAAAGTGGATAGGAACAGGCTCAAGGCTTGGGAAACCCAAAGACGGAGGATGATGAAGTCTTGCAGAAGAGTAGCAATGCTTCCAAAGAACGGGAGGTTGACGAGGAAAGTGATCAGGCCATGAAAAATGATGGTAGTTGAGGTCATTTGAGATTTCTCGTGCCATGTGGAGAGGGTGGAGCATCGCGCACACGAGCAGAGATGAGTGGGACTACTGGCCTGTCCAGAGAGGGGTACAAAGTGAAGGCTGGTGAAACTGGCGGTGATGCCTTGATCGACGAAGTGGAGAAACTGCTGCTGCGATGCGGTGAGTGAGGTGGTCTAGGATGAGGGATGAGGCAGGCGCAGTGGCTCGGTAGGAAGCCCGCAGATGAGAGTGACCAGTGTAGTAGCCCAGGAGACAATGTGCCGGAGTCCTTGTAGCACAATCTTGTTGACTTGAGAAAGACAGTCTGGCGGACGGCATCCATATGGTAGGTGGAAAGGTGTGGTCATACTGGCTTTGGAGACAGAGGTGCAATCGTTGGGGCTTTTGGTGGGACGCGGAGTTTGTCAGAATGGTCACCAAGACAAAGACGAGGTGGATTTTGAAGGTGATTGTAGGTGATGAAGTTCTGTTGCTGTTGTGCTGACCGAAGCTACCGGTTTGGAAGATGTGCGCCTCGGTAGAACGTTTTTTTGGGCGATAGGAGGAGTCCGGGTCACATTGAGGACAGATGTAGTAGCTGTTGGTCTTTTGCTGAAGGCGGAGTTTTGTGACGACACAACTGGTTGCAGCTGCAATGTCTGTGGCAAGCGAGAGAAGGAGGATGGATGGTTTCTACTGCTGCTGCTGCTGCTGCTGATGTCGGAGTATTACACTGTCACTGGGCCGCGCCCATACACGGATCAGTGAAGGTGCTCACACTGTCCAGGAGAAGGCTGCTTGTTTACGAGGAAGTGCTGTTGCTTCGGCGTAGGGCGATGTTGCTGCTACAGGAAAGAGGACTGCTGGCAGATTGGTCACGGCGCGCTTCGGCGAGGAGCTTCAGGCGTCAGGAGATGGAGGCAGCTGATGGAGGAGGATTGTTTGCTCAGAATCCTTTGCTGCGCTCTGATACCATGTCAGTATTTTGCAGGGGGCCACATGTTGACATCTGAGTTAAAGGATGGAGTTTTGGTATAGACCGAGGCGCGGGCGAGCTGTAGAGGCGAGCCGCAGCGCCGAAGCGCAGGCTATGCCCTAGACTGTGCCACAGCAGCACTCAGGTTAGTACGGTGGAGTTAACGTAACAGATGGAGTTCAGGAAGCATGGCTGATAGGTTATACCTGGCGTGGGTGCAGCACCGAAGGTGCGGGCACGATGAGGGAGGCAAGGGCCGCAACGCAGTGAAGGCGGGCCGTAGATGATTGAGCAGAAGACCACAGTTCTATGATGCGGGCAAGCAAGCGGGGCAAGCCACAGCAACCAAGTGTGGGCCGCGAGTGAGTGGAGACGAACGAGCGGAGTGCAACGGGAGCAAGTGTGAGGCCACAGAGTTGTGGGACTCGGGCTCACCACACACGCAGACGGATTGAGGTTGCCGCAGCCAGGAGGCGGGCAGATGAGAAGATGGACGAAGATGACGCCGCAACCACAAGGGCGGGCATGGACGGAGGCAATGAACGATAGAGGCATGAAAGGCACGGAGAACTGATTGAACCACAAAGGATTAAGTTAATGCATGCAAGTACAGGAAGGTTTATAGTAGTCCTAGTGCTAGTCCTAGTTAGGAGTCCTTGGATACGGTGGGCAGTGCGAGAGCAACTGCCGCAGCCGTGTTTCTGCTGTGGCGGCTGCTCATGCCTTCGGTGTTCCTGGAGCTCGTGGAGCCACTCCGAGAGGGACCCGCCAGTGTCGCCAGTGCCGTTGTGTTGGTATGCGGGGACCGGGCCGCGGTTGTTTCGTTGTGTTGGCGGGAGCGGCGGAACTCACCGTTGGTCTCCAGCTATATTGGACGGTTCGGATGACTCGTCCGGTAGGGGTGCGATCGCCAGTGGCGGGGACAACGAAGCTCATCTGGCCGTTACTGAACCAGGCCGTTGAGCCTCCCGCGGTTGCTGGGATGCACCGAGTGGACTTGAACCGGGCTCCCTGGAATTCTTCGGAAGGGGGGGACAATTGAGTATTTTGGCCGTGTGGGACATTGAACAACAATATCCATGAGGATGCCCAGTGACATTGAGAATTATTTCCAACAGCCCCCCGCAATGTCACAATGTCGTCAACATGAGGAGGTGTGAAGCAGTGTGACCAAAATGGAAGTCCAAGGAGTGGTGGAGAGTATGACTGTGTGATGGGTAGAGAATTGACAGTGCCGTGGACTGAAGGTGTTGGTGTGAAGATGTGACGATGCTGGAGTGCACAGAACAGAGGACATGAGGCAGAAGAGAATGCCAGGCCTTGTGAAAGTGGAAGACTGTGAAATGGGAGTAAACATGAATCATGAGGTGAATCATCTCGCAGGCGTTGAGGCAGTAAGAAACAGTCCATTGGAGACTGATAGGGAAGGTGAGCAAGGAAAGATGCTGCCCAGACAAACGGAAAAGACAAAAGATTTGGAGATCTGGAATGGAGATGCATGACAATAAGTGCTTTGAACAAGGTGTGGCTGTGATGGGAATCCTCGGAGGGAGAGGAAGTGTGCAGTACAGGTAAGAGAAGAGAAGGATGCCAAGGCAATTGTAGGGATGGAGTCAGGGATGGAGTGGCAACACAATTGTATGTGGTGGTGTGCATGCGGTGTTGAGGCAAAATGCAGGTTGTAGGCGGAGATGGGAGGTTGGTGCAAGAACTGGGCACGGAGGAGCATGTGATGATATGTGGTGACAGTTGGGTGTAACTGAGGTGCTCATAACTGGAAGGCAACTCATGGTCGTGAGAGGTGACTGTCATGTGTGAGAGGGTCGATGGGATGATGAAAGGCAGGTGATTTCTTGACAGATCAGAGAAGTTGACAAAGGTGGGAACACATGAGATCCACTGGGAGACAGTAGTGGGTGCGAGGCGAGATGGAATTGTGCTGAGGCAGTGCCCAGTGATGGTTTGCATTGTGTTTGGGATGACATGGGAGACACCAGGTAGGAGAGAAGCAAGATGCAGTGCATGAAGAAGGAAAGTGGAGAGGAACAGGCTCAAGGCTTGGGAAACCCAAAGACGGAGGATGATGAGGTCTTGCAGAAGAGTAGCAATGCTTCCAAAGAACGGGAGGTTGACGAGGAAAGTGGTCAGGCCATGACGAATGATGGTAGTTGAGGTCATTTGAGATTTCTCGTGCCATGTGGAGAGGGTGGAGCATCGCGCACACGAGCAGAGAGGAGTGGGACTACTGGCCTGTCCAGAGAGGGGTACAAAGTGAAGACTGGTGAAACTGGCGGTGATGCCTTGATCGACAAAGTGGAGAAACTGCTGCTGCGATGCGGTGAATGAGGTGGTTTGGGATGAGGGATGAGGCAGGCGCAGTGGCTCGGTAGGAAGCCCGCAGATGAGAGTGACCAGTGTAGTAGCCCAGGAGACAATGTGTCGGAGTCTTTGTAGCACAATCTTGTTGACTTGAGAAAGACAGTCTGGCGGACGCCATCCATATGGTAGGTGGAAAGGTGTGGTCATACTGGCTTTGGAGACAGAGGTGCAATCGTTGGGGCTTTTGGTGGGGCGCGGAGTTTGTCAGAAAGGTCACCAAGACAAAGACAAGGTGGAGTTTGGAGGTGATTGCAGGTGATGAAGTTATGCTGCTGTTGTGCTGACCGAAGCTGCCGATTTGGAAGATGTGCGCCTCGGTAGAACGTTTTTTTGGGTGATAGGAGGAGTCCGGGTCAGATTGAGGACAGATGTAGTAGCTGGTGGTCTTTTGCAGAAGGCGGAGTTTTGTGACGACACAAGTGGTTGCAGCTGCAATGTCTGTGGCGAGCGAGAGAAGGAGGATGGATGGTTTCTGCTGCTGCTGCTGCTGTTGCTGCTGATGTCGGAGTATTACACTGTCACTGGGCCGCGCCCATACACGAATCAGTGAAGGTGCTCACACTATGCAGGAGAAGGCTGCTTGTTTACGAGGAAGTGCTCTTGCTTCGGCGTAGGGCGATGTTGCTGCTGGAGGAAAGAGGACTGCTGGCAGATTGGTCACGGCGCGCTTCGGCGAGGAGCTTCAGGCATCAGGAGATGGAGGCAGCGGATGGAGGAGGATTGTTTGCTCAGAATCCTTTGCTGCGCTCTGATACCATGTCAGTATTTTGCAGGGGGCCACATGTTGACATCTGAGTTAAAGGATGGAGTTTTGGTATAGACCGAGGCGCGGGCAAGCTGTAGGAGCGAGCCGCAGCGCCGAAGCACAGGCTATGCCCTAGACTGTGCCACAGCAGCACTCAGGTTAGCACGGTGGAGTTAACGTAACAGATGGAGTTCAGGAAGCATGGCTGATAGGTAATACCTGGCGTGGGTGCAGCACCGAAGGTGCGGGCACGATGAGGGAGGCAAGGGCCGCAGCGCAGTGAAGGCGGGCCGTAGATGATTGAGCAGAAGACCACAGTACTATGATGCGGGCAAGCCAGCGGAGCAAGCCACAGCAACCAAGTGTGGGCCGCGAGTGAGTGGAGACGAACGAGCGGAGTGCAACGGGAGCAAGTGTGAGGCCACAGAGTTGTGGGACTCGGGCTCACCACACACGCAGACGGATTGAGGTTGCCGCAGCCAGGAGGCCGGCAGATGAGAAGATGGACGAAGATGACGCCGCAGCCACAAGGGCGGGCATGGACGGAGGGAATGAAAGATAGAGGCATGAAAGGCACGGAGAACTGATTGAACCACAAAGGGTTAACTTAATGCATGCAAGTACAGGAAGGTTTATAGTGACCACAAACGTATCCAAGTGTCTTTAATTTATATGATTTCTAACACGAATCAGCCACAGTAAGAGTGGCCAAGTATAATGCACATGAACTACGCATGACCTTGCAGGTATAAACAAGGTAAAAAAACTGGTGGCTTGGTGTGCCTATTGTGTGCAATGCCTTGACAAAGTTGGCATGTGCCACTGACCATGACCACAAATGTATCCAAGTGACTTTAACTTCTTTGAATTGTAACACGAGTCAGTCACGGTCAAAGTGCCTAATCGCAGTGCACATGTACTATGCACGATGTTGCAGGTACAAACAAGGTAGAATAGTGGTGGCTCGGTTTGGCTATTGTGTGAAATGTCTTGACAAAGTTAGCCTGTGCAACTAACCATGACCACAAAGATAACCAAGTGACTTGAACTTCTATGAATCATCACATAAGCCAGCCACAGTCAGAAAGACCAATCACAGTGCATGTGTGCTAGGCATAAACGTGCAGGTGTAAACAAGGTAGAACACTGGTGGCTCGGTGTGGCTATTGTGCGTGATGCCTTGACAAAGTTGGCATGTGCCATTGACCATGACCACAAACGTATCCAAGTGACTTTCACTTCTACAAATCCTAACACGAGTCAGCCACGGTCAGAGTGCCCAATTACAGTGCACGTGTACTAGGCATGACCTTGCAGGTATAAACAAGGTAGAATACTGGTGCTCGGTGGGGCTATTGTGCTCAATGCCTTGACAAAGTTGGCATGTGCCACTGACCATGACCACAAATGTATCCAAGTACCTTAAACTTCTATGAATCATAACACGAGTCAGCCACGGTCAGAGTGCCCAATTACAGTGCACGTGTACTAGGCATGACCTTGCAGGTATAAACAAGGTAGAATACTGGTGCTCGGTGGGGCTATTGTGCTCAATGCCTTGACAAAGTTGGCATGTGCCACTGACCATGACCACAAAGTTAACCAAGTGACTTTAACTTCTACGCATCGTAACACGCGTCAGCCACGGTCAGAGTGCCCAATCACAGTGCACATGTAGTATGCATGACCTTGCTGTCATGAACAAGGTAAAACACCGGTGGCTTGACGTGGCTGTTATGCACAATGCCTTGACAAAGTTGGCATGTGCAACTGACCATGACCACAACTTTATCCAAGTACCTTAAACGAATATTAATCATAACACGAGTCAGCCACAGTAAGGGTGCCCAAGAACAGTGCACGTGTGCTAGGCATAAACTTGCAGGTATAAACAAGGTAAAATACTGGTGGCTCGGTGCGGCTATTGTGCACGATGCCTTGACAAATTTGGCATGTGCCACTGACCATGACCACAAACGTATCCAAGTGACTTCAACTTCTACGAATCGTAACACGAGTCAGCCACGGTCAGAGTGCCTACTCATAGTGCACGTGTGCTAGGCATAAACTTGCAGGTATAAGAAAGGTAAAATACTGGTGGCTCAGCGTAGCTATTGTGCGCAATTCCTTGACAAAGTTGGTATGTGCCACTGACCATGACCACAATGTTTACCAAGTGACTTTAACTGCTATGAATCATCACATGAGTCAGCCACACTCAGAGTGCCCAATCACAGTGCACGTGTGCTAGGCATAAACGTGCAGGTATAAACAAAGTAAAACACTGATGGCTCAGTGCGGCTATTGTGGGCAATGCCTTGCCAGTGTTGGCATGTGCCACTGACCATGACAACAAAGTTTACCAAGTGACTTCAACTTCTACGCATCGTAACACAAGTCAGCCACAGTCAGAGTGTCCAATCACAGTGCACATGTACTATGCATGACTTTGCAGATATAAACAAGGTTAAAACCAGGTGGCTTGGCGTGGCTATTGTGTGCAATGCCTTGACAAAGTTGGCACATGCACCTGACCATGACCACAAAGTTAACCACGTGCTTTTAACTTATACGACGTGTAACACGAGTCAGCCGCGGTCCGAGTGACCAATCGCAGTGCACATGTACTATGCATGACCTTGCGGGTATAAACAAGGTAGAATACTGGTGGCTCGGTGTGGCTATTGTGCACAATGCCTGGTCAAAGTTGGCATGTGCAACTGACCATGACCACAAATCTATCCAAGTGATTTTTACTTTTATTGATCACAACACGGGTCAGCCACGGTCAGAGTGCCCAGTCACAGTGCACATGTACTATGCATGACATTGCTGGTATGAACAAGGCAAACTACCGGTGGCTTGGCACAGCTATTGTGTGCAATGCCTTGATAAAGTTGGCCTGTGCCACGGACCATGACCACAAATTTATCCAAGTGACTTTAACTCCTACGAATCGTAACACGAGTCAGCCACCGTCAGAGTGCCCTATCACAGTGCACATGTACTATGCATGACGTTGCAGGTATAAACAAGGTGAAAACCCGGTGGCTTGCTGTGGCTATTGTGCACAATGCCTTGATAAAGTTAGCATGTGCCACTGCCCATGACCACAAATTTATCCGAGTTCATTTTGCACTATGCATCGTAACACGAGTCAGCCACGGTCAGAGTGCCAAACCACAGTGCACGTGTACTAGGCATGACCTTGCAGGTATGAACAAGGTAGAATACTGGTGGCTCGGTGTGGCTATTGTGCACAGTGCCTTGACAAAGTTGGCATGTGCCACTGACCATGACCACAATGTTTACCAAGTGATTTTAACTACTATGAATCAACACATGAGTCAGCCACAGTCAGAGTGCCCAATCACAGAGCACGTGTACTATGCATGAGCTTGCAGGTATAAGCAAGGACCAGTATTCTACCTTGTTTATACCTGCAAGTTTATGCCTAGCACATGTGCACTGTGATTGGGCACTCTGACCGTGGCTGACGCGTGTTTCAATTCATAGAAGTTAAAGTCACTTGGATATATTTGTGGTCATGGTCAGTGGTACATGCCAACTTTGTCAAGGCATTACGCACAATAGCCACACAAAGCCACCAGTTTTTTGCCTTGTTTATACCTGCAAGGTCACGCATAGTGCATGTGCACTGCAATTGGGCACTCTGACCGTGGTTGACTCATGTTATGATCAATAGAAGTAAAAGTCAGTTGAGTACATTTGTGGTCATGGTCAGTGGTACATGCCAACTTTGTCAATGTATTCTGCACAATAGCCATGCATGCCACTGGGTTTTTACCTTGTGCATACCAGCAAGGTCATGCATAGTACACATGTACTGTAATTGGGTACTCTGACCGTGGCTAACTCATGTATTGATTTTTAGAAGTTAAAGTCACTTGGTAAACTTTGTGGTCATGGTCAGTGGCACTCTGACCGTGGCCGACTCCTGTTATGATTCATATAAGCTAATGGAACTTGGTTCACATTGTGGGCATTGAGCATAATGGCCACACCGAGCCACAAGTATTCTACATTGTTTGCATTAGCAAGATCATGCCTAGTACATGTGCACTGTGATTGGACACTCTGACCTAGTACTTATGTTATGATCAATATCAGTAAAATTCACTTGGTAAACTTTGTGGTCATGGTCAGTGGCATGTGCCAACTTTGTCAAGGCATTGTGCACAATAGCCACACCGAGCCACCAGCATTATACGTTGTTTGCACCTGCAAGATCATGCCTAGTACATCTACACTCTGATTGGACACTCTGACCGTGGCTGACTCGTGTTTCGATGCGTGGAAGTTGAGGTCGCTTGGTAAACTTTGTGGTCATTGTCAGGGACACATGCCAACTTTGTCAAGGCATTGCGCACAATATCCACACCGAGCCACCAGTATTCTACCTTGTTTGAACCTGCAAGACCATGCTTAGTACATCTGCACTGTGACTGGACACTCTGACCGTGGCTGACTCGTGTTATGATTCATAGAAGTTAATGTCACTTTGTCAACTTTGTGGTCATGGTCAGTGGCACATGCCAACTTTGTCAAGCCATCGCGCACAATAGCCGCTCCAATCCATCAGTGTTTTACCTTGTTTATACCTGCAAGTTTCTGCCTAGCACACGTGCACTGTGATTGTGCACTCTGACCGTGGCTGACGCGTGTTATGATCAAAAGAGGTAAGAGTCACTTGGTTCACTTTGTGGTCATGGTCAGTGGCACATGCCAACTTTGTCAAGCCATCGCGCACAATAGCCGCTCCAATCCATCAGTGTTTTACCTTGTTTATACCTGCAAGTTTCTGCCTAGCACACGTGCACTGTGATTGTGCACTCTGACCGTGGCTGACGCGTGTTATGATCAAAAGAGGTAAGAGTCACTTGGTTCACTTTGTGGTCATGGTCAGTGGCACATGCCAACTTTGTCAAGCCATCGCGCACAATAGCCGCTCCAATCCATCAGTGTTTTACCTTGTTTATACCTGCAAGTTTCTGCCTAGCACACGTGCACTGTGATTGTGCACTCTGACCGTGGCTGACGCGTGTTATGATCAAAAGAGGTAAGAGTCACTTGGTTCACTTTGTGGTCATGGTCAGTGGCACATGCCAACTTTGTCAAGGCATCGCGCACAATAGCCGCACTGCGTCACCAGTGTTTTATCTCGCTTATACCTGCAAGGTCATGCCTAGTACATGTGCACTCTGATTGGATACTCTGACCGTGGCTGACTCATGTGTTGATTCATAGAAGTTCAAGTCACTTGGTTTAACTTTGTTGTCATAGTCAGTGGCACATGCCAGCTTTGTCAAGGCACTGCGCACAATAGCCGCACTGAGCCACCAGTATTCTACCTTGCTTATACCTGCAAGTTCATGCCTAGTACACGTGCACTGTAATTGGGCACTCTGACCGTGGCTGACTCGTGTTATGATCCGTATAAGGTAAAACTACTTGGTTAACTTTGTGGTCATGGTCAGTGGCACAGGCCAACTTTTTCAGGGCATTGCGCAGAATAGCCACACCAAGCCACCGGTTTGTTTTTTTTCTTGCTTATACCTGCAAGTTCATGCCTAGCACAGGTGCACTGTGATTGGGCACTCTGACTGTGGCTGACTCGTGTCACGATTCATAGAAGTTAATGTCACTTGGTTCACGTTGTGGACATGGTCAGTGGCACAGGCCAACTTTGTCAAGACATTACCCACAATAGCCACACCAAGCCACTGGGTTTTTACCTTGTGTATACCTGCAAGGTCATGCACAATACACGTGCACTGTGATTGGGCACTCTGACCGTGGTTGACCCGTGTTATGATTCATAGAAGGTAATATCACTTGGTTCACGTTGTGGTCATGGTCAGTGGCACATGCCAACTTTGCCAAGGCATTCCCCACAATAACCACACCAAGTCACCGGTATTTTCCCTTGCTTTTACCTGCAAGTTTATGCCCAGCACACGTGCACTGTGATTGGGCACTCTGACCGTGGCTGACTCGTGTCATGATAAATAAACGTTAAAGTCACTTGGATAAGTTTGTGGTCATTGTTAGTTGTACAGGCCAACTCTGTCAAGGCATTGCCCACAATAGCCACACCAAGCCTCCGGGTTTTTACCTTATCTGCAAGGTCATGCATACTATATGTGCACTGTGATTGGGCACTCTGACCGTGGCTAACACATGTTATGATTCGTAGAAGTAAAGTCTACTTGTTTAACTTTGTGGTCATGGTCAGTGGCACATGCCAACTTTGTCAAGCCATCGCGCACAATAGCCGCTCCAATCCATCAGTGTTTTACCTTGTTTATACCTGCAAGTTTCTGCCTAGCACACGTGCACTGTGATTGGGCACTCTGACCATGGCTGACTCATGTGATGATTTATAGAAGTTTAAGTCACTTGGTGACCTTTGTGGTCATGGTCAGTTACACAGGCCAACTTTGTCAAGGCATTGCGCACAATAGCCACACCAAGCCACCGGGTTTTTACCTTGTTCATACCAGCAATGTCATGCATAGTACATGTGCACTGTGCTTGGACTCTCTGACCGTGGCTGACTCGTGTTACGATGCGTAGAAGTTAAAGTCACTTGGTAAAATTTGTGGTCATGGTCAGTGGCACATGCCAACTTTGTCAAGGCATTGCGCACAATAGCCGCACTGAGCCACCAGTGTTTTACCTTGTTTATACCTGCACGTTTATGCCTAGCACACGTGCACTGTGATTGGACACTCTGACTGTGGCTGACTCATGTGATATTTCATAGAAGTTAAAGTCACTTGGTTACCTTTGTGGTCATGGTTAGTTGCACAGGCCAACTTTGTCAAAGCATTGCACACAATAACCAGACCGAGCCACCAGTATTCTTCCTTGTTTATACCTGCAAGGTCATGCATAGTACGTGCACTGTGATTGGACACTCTGACCGTGGCTGACTCGTGTTACAATTTGTAGAAGTTAAATTCAATTGGATAAAATTGTGGTCATGGTCAGTGGCACATGCCAACTTTGTCAAGGCATTGCGCACAATAGCCACACCAAGACACCGTTTTTTACCTTGTTTATACCTGCAAGGTCATGCATAGTACATGTGCACTGTGATTGGGCACTCTGACCATGGCTGATGCGTGTTACAATTCCCAGAAGTTAAAGTCACTTGGTAAACTTTGTGGTCATGTTCAATTGCATATGCCAACTTTGTCAAGGCATTGCGCACAATAGCCACACCAAGCCACCAGTTGTTTACCTTGTTTATACCTGCAAGGTCATGCATAGTACGTGCACTGTGATTGGGCACTCTGACCATGGCTGATGCGTGTTACAATTCCCAGAAGTTAAAGTCACTTGGTAAACTTTGTGGTCATGTTCAATTGCATATGCCAACTTTGTCAAGGCATTGCGCACAATAGCCACACCAAGCCACCGGGTTTTTACCTTGTTCATACCTGCACGGTCATGCATAGTACATGTGCACTGTGCTTGGACTCTCTGACCGTGGCTGACTCGTGTTATGATTCGTACAAGTGAAATCTACTTGTTTAACTGTGTGGTTATGGTCAGTGGCACATGCCAACTTGTTCAAGGCATTGCGCGTAATAGCCACACCGAGTCACCAGTATTCTACCCTTTTTGCACCTGCAAGATCATGCCTAGTACATCTGCACTGTGATTGGACACTCTGACCTAGTACTTATGTTATGATCAATATCAGTAAAAGTCACTTGGTAAACTTTGTGGTCATGTTCAATTGCATATGCCAACTTTGTCAAGGGATTGCCCACAATAGCCACACTGAGCCACCACTTGTTTACCTTGATTATACCTGAAAGGTCATGCCTAGTACATATGCTCTGTGATTGGGCACTCTGACCATGGCTGATGCGTGTTACAATTCCCAGAAGTTAAAGTCACTTGGATACGTTTGTGGTCATGGTCAGTGGCACATGCCAACTTTGTCAAGGCATTGCGCACAATAGCCACACCAAGCCACCAGTTGTTTACCTTGTTTATACCTGCAAGGTCATGCATAGTACGTGCACTGTGATTGGACACTCTGAACGTGGCTGACTCGTGTAGTGGTTCATATACGTTAATGTCACTTGGTTAACTTTGTGGTCACGGTCAGTGGCACATGCCAACTTTGTCAAGACGTTGCGCGCAATAGCCACACCAAGCCACCAGTATTCTACCTTGTTCATACCTGCAATGTTATGCATAGTACATCTGCACTGTGATTGGGCACTCTGACCATGGCTGACTCGTGTTACAATTCGTAGAAGTTAAAGTCACTTAAATAAATTTGTGGCCATCGTCAGTGGGACATGCCAACTTTGTCAATGCATTACGCACATTAGCCGCACTGAGCCACCAGTGTTTTACCTTGTTTAAACCTGGGGTTTATGCCTAGCACACGTGCACTGTGATTGGGTACTCTGACTGTGGCTGACTCATGTGATGATTCATAGAGTTAAAATCACTTGGTTAACTTTGTGGTCATGGTCAGTTGCATATGCAAACTTTGTCAAAGCATTGCNGGTCAGTGGCACATGCCAACTTTGTCAAGGCGTTGCGCACAATAGCCACACCAAGCCACCAGTATTCTACCTTGTTCATACCTGCAAGGTCATGCATAGTACATCTGCACTGTGATTGGGCACTCTGACCATGGCTGACTCGTGTTACAATTCGTAGAAGTTAAAGTCACTTAAATAAATTTGTGGCCATGGTCAGTGGGACATGCCAACTTTGTCAATGCATTACGCACAATAGCCGCACTGAGCCACCAGTGTTTTACCTTGTTTATACCTGGGGTTTATGCCTAGCACACGTGCACTGTGATTGGGTACTCTGACTGTGGCTGACTCATGTGATGATTCATAGAGTTAAAGTCACTTGGTTCACTTTGTGATCATGGTTTGTTGCACAGGCCAACTTTGTCAAGGCATTGCCCACAATAGCGACACCAAGCCACCGGATTTTTACCTTGTTTATACCTGCAAGGTCAAGCATATTAGTTGTGCACTGTGATTGGGCACTCTGACCGTGGCTGACTCGTGTTATGATTTGTAGATGTTATAACTTTGTGGTCATGGTCAGTGGGACATGCCAGCTTTTTCAAGGCATTGTGCACAATAGCCACACTGTGCCACCGGTGTTTTATCATGTTTATACCTGCAAGTTTATGCCTAGCACACGTGCACTGTGATTTGGCACTCTGACTGTGGCTGACTCATGTGATGATTCATAGAGTTAAAATCACTTGGTTAACTTTGTGGTCATGGTCAGTTGCATATGCAAACTTTGTCAAAGCATTGCGGAAAATAGCCAAGCCAAGCCACCGGTTTTTTACCTTGTTCATACCTGCAAGATCATGCATACTACTTGTGCACTGTGATTGGGCACTCTGACCGTGCCTGACTCGTGTTACGATGAGTAGAAGTTAAAGCCACTTGGTAAACTTTGTGGTCATGGTCAGTGGCACATGCCAACTTTGTCAGGGCATTGCGCACAATAGCCACAGCAAGCCACCGGTATTCTACCTTGTTTATACCTGCAAGGCCATGCCTATGACACGTGCACCGTGATTGGGCACTCTGACCGATGCTGACTCGTTGTACAATTGGTAGAAGTTAAAGTCACGTGGATAAGTTTGTGGTCATGGTCAGTGGCACGTGCCAACTTTGTCAAGGCATTCCGCACAATAGCCGCACTGTGCCACCGGTGTTTTACCTTGTTTATGCCTGAAAATTTATGCCTAGCACACGTACACTGTGATTGGGCACTCTGACCATGGCTGAATTGTGTTACAATTTGTAGAAGTTAAAGTCACTTGGATACGTTTGTGGTCATGGTCAGTGGCATAGGCCAACTTTGTCAAGGCATTGCCCACAATAGCCACACCAAGCCACCGGGCTTTTACCTTGCTTATACCTGCAAGGTCATGCATAGCACACGTGCACTGTGATTGGGCACTCTGAACGTGGCTGACTCATGTGTTGATTCATAAAAGTTAAAGTCACTTCGTAAACTTTGTGGTCATGGTCAGCAGCACATGCCAACTTGGTCAAGGCAATGTGCATAATAGCCACACCGAGCCACCAGTAGTCTACCTTCTTTATACTTGCAAGGTCATTCCTAGTACACGTGCACTGTGATTGGACACTCTGACCGTGGCTGACTCGTGTTACGATGCGTAGAAGTTAAAGTCACTTGGATAAATTTGTGGTCATGGTTAGTGGCACATGCCAACTTCGTCAAGGCATTGTGCAAAACGGCCACAACAAGCCACCGGTTTTCTACCTTGTTTATACCTGCAATGTCATGCATAATACATGTGAACTGTGATTGGGCACTCTGACCGTGGCTGACTCGTGTTGCGATGCATAGAAGTTAAAGTCACTTACATGAATTTGTGGTCATGGTCAGTGGCACAGGCCAACTTTGTCAGGGCATTACGCACAATAGCCATGCCAAGCCACCAGGTTTTTACCTTGTTCATACCAGCAAGGTCCTGCAGTGCACACATGCACTGTGATTGGGCATTCTGACTGTGCCTGACTCATGTGATGATTCATAGAGTACAAGTCACTTGGTTAACTTTGTGGTCATGGTTAGTTGCACAGTTCAACTTTGTCAAGGCATTGCCCACAATAGCCACACCAAGCCACTGGGTTTTACCTTGTTTATACCTGCAAGGTCATGCAAATTAGATGTGCACTGTGATTGGGCACTCTAACCGTGGCTGACTCGTGTTACCATGCGTCGAAGTTAAAGTCACTTGGTACACTTTGTGGTCATGGTCAGTGGCACATGCCAACTTTGT
>SZWC01001042.1:148762-183645 GCA_023375785.1 Penium margaritaceum
TTTTACCTTGTTTATACCTGCAAGGTCATGCATAGTACACGTGCACTGTGATTGGGCACTCTGATCGTGGCTGACTCATGTGATGATTCATAGAAGTTAATGTCACTTGGTAAACTTTGTGGTCATGGTCAGTGGCACATGCCAACTTTGTCAAGGCATTGTGCACAATAGCCACACCGAGCCACCAGAACTGTAGCTTGGTTATACCTGCAAGGTCATGCATAGTACATGTGCATTGTGAGTAGGCACTCTGACCGTGGCTGACTCGTGTTACAATTCGTAGAAGATAAAACTACTTGGTCAACCTTTTAGTCATGGTCAGTTGCACATGCCAACTTTGTCAAGGCATTGCGCACAATAGCCACACCAAGACACCGGTATTTTACCATGTTTATACCTGCAAGGTCATGCATATTACATGTGCACTGTAATTGGGCACTCTGACCGTGGCTCACGCGTGTTACGATGCGTAAGATTTAAAGTCACTTGGTGCACTTTGTGGTCATGGTCAGTATCACATGCCAACTTTGTCAAGACATTGCGCACAATAGCCACACCAAGCCACCGATTTTTAACCTTGTTTATACCTGTAAGTTCATGCATAGTACACGTGCATTGTGATTGGGCACTCTGATCAAAGGTGACTCATGTGATGATTCGTAACTTGGTAAATGTTGTGGTTTTCATCGTCAGTGGCTCATGTCAACTTGGTCAAGGCATTGTGCACAATAGCCATACCGAGCCACCGCTATTCTACCTTGTTTATACCTGCAAGGTCACGCATAGTACATGTGCACTGTGATTGGGCACTCTGACCGCGGCTGACTCGTGTTAGAATTCGTACAAGTTAAAACTACTTGGTTAACTTTGTGGTCATGGTCAATTGCACATGCCAACTTTGTCAAGGCACTGCGCACAATAGCCACGCCAAGACACCGGTTTTCTACCTTGTTTCTACCTGCAAGGTCATGCATAGAAAATGTGCACTGTGATTGGGCAATCTGACCGTGGCTGACGCGTGTTACAATGCGTAGAAGTTAAAGTCACTTGGTACACTTTCTGGTCACGGTCAGTAGCACATGCCAACTTTTTCAAGACATTGCGCACAATAGCCACACCAAGCCACCGAATTTGTACCTTGTTTATACCTGTAAGGTCATGCATAGTACACGTGCGTAATACCTTAACAAAGTTGACATGTGCCACTGACCATGACCACAAAGTTGGCATGTGCCACTGACCATGACCACAAAGTTGGCATGTGCCGTGTAACGATGAAGGAAGGTGAAGAAGGAAGGCTCAACGACGGAGTTGGTGCAGGGATGAGACCTCGTGCTAGGCTGAAGTTTAGGCGTGGGCACAGGTCGTCGTGCAACGGGTGATGCGACCGGGCGCATCCTTGTACCGAGCGGATAATATTGAAGTAATCAGGAGGAGGCAGAGACGGCTGATGAATGAATGGGTGCAGGGGTGAAACCACATTTGCTGTCGCAATAAAGGGATAGAATACGGCAAGGGGAAGGCAGGTGCCAACGCGCCGCGAGAAATCTGCTGCCAGCGTGGGTGCAGGCTGCTGCAAAGTGGTTAGCTAGCTCGTGCAGGTCCTTGTGCTGGTCGCAGATGCAGATGATGAGGAGGCGAAAGCTGATAAAAGAGGAGTGGGCGCAGGGGCAAAACCACGTGCACTGCGGAAGGTTTCAGCGTGGGCGCAGGTCGTCGTGAAAAGGGCGATGCGACCGGGCGGATCCTTGTGCTGAGCTGATGTGGAAGTGAAGCGGAAGAAGGCGGAGGCAACTGATGACTGAGTTGGTGCAGGGCTGAAATCACGTGCGCAGCGGATGAAGGCTGATGAGGAAGGCGGCGTGGATGATGCTGCTGACGAGGAACTTGGGAGGAGGTGACAGAAGACGAGATGAGACGAGCTGTTTATGAAGCTGGAGAGACAGGCGAAGGGCAACACGAGGAGGGCAGATGAGACTGAGACAATGAAGGAGGCTCAAGTGAAGATGACGACAAGGGTGGAGGGCAGATGACGGAGGCGGAGGATGGAGATGTAGCCGGAGGATGACGGGGTGCTAGGAAGAGCGAGTGAGGCAACAAATGGCTCTACTTTCAAGAGAGTGACGGCTTGTTCCCCAGTTTGCCCGAGACCGGCGGGCACGAAGACTGGTGGTGTCCGATTTCTTGGTTGCTGGAGGGAATTGGTTGCAGCACATGGAGTCATGCGGAGGGCAGAGACACTGGTCCGCTGATGTCAAGAGAGTGATGGTTTGTTCCCCAGTTGGCTCACAATGGGAGCAGGAAGACTGGTGGTGTCCAATGTCCTGCCGGCGGGCGTTGCCCTGCTGCTGGTGACGATGATAGAAGGCGGTGCGAGGACGTGGTGCGACACAACGAGTGCGAGGGGGCTGATGTCGATGGGGCAGATGGAGCAGATGAGGCTGATGAGAGGAGAGAAGAAGGACGGAGGTGCTTGTGAAGATGAGAGGCAGCAGGTGACGAGCGGCAAGAAACTTCCGGGAAGTTGACGACAGGCGGCGGCTCGGGAGTTGGTTGCTTGCGGCTGTTGTGAACAAGTCACCAATTGTTGGCCACGGGCGCGGAATGGGCGCAGGGCTTCCTTAGGATGATGAGGCTTTGCTTCAGCGCAAAAAGACTCCAGGCGACGTTGTTGATGTCAGCTATCTCCGAGATGGAGAGGTACAAAGTAACGGCAGAGGCGACGGAAGAGTGCAGATACGAGAGGCGATATAGTGATGGATGCAGAGCAATGACGAGGTCACGGGGCATCAGGTGATGTTGCCTGATGCTCTGATACCATGTCAGAAGAATGCAATGCGCGAGGATGGCAGGAGCGGAAGCAGGTAGAAGCACTGTGGCATGCAGAAGTGAGTTAGCAGAATGACGGAAGCAGAAAGGCAAAGCTGGTCCCAAGGAGTTAGTTGTAGGACCTTGAGAGAGGCGAGGCACACAAGCTCCAAGGTAGAAAGAGGGCAATGAGAGAGCACGGGAGCGAAGCGAGTGAAGTGCCAGATGTGAGCGAAAGGTCACGAGTGAGAAAGCAAAGCGATAGATGGTAGGCAAGGTGAACGCAGGCAGGAGGCGAGCAGAGCGAAGACACGACGGCGACGCCGCGGAACCGAAAGGGAACATGATGCGTGGAACTGTTCTAGTTAAGCTAGGAGGGAATTAATGTCCTCCTTATAAGGGATAGGACAAGACAAAAGGGAAAGCAAAGGCTTATTGTGCACTAGCCGGACGTGATGGCGGTCAGGCCGCTTATTAGGAGATTACTCGGTATCGTGCCATTGGTCGGTTCTCACCGTCAACGGTTTGTGTGTGATGGGACCGAGGTGGTTGATGCAGAGGCTTGAACCGTTATTGAGAGTGCTTGGTATTTCCGAGAGCGGAAGAGCCAGAGAATCCTGCAGATGAACCCGTTAGATGTCCTGTCTTGATAGAGACATCATTCTGACAATAGCCGTGCCAAGCCAGCAAGGTCATGCATAGTACATGTGCACTGTGATTGGGCACTCTGGCCGTGGCTGACTCGTGTTACGATGCGTAGAAATTAAAGTTACTTGGTAAATGTTGTGGTCATGATCAGTGGCACATGCCAACTTTGTCAAGGCATTGTGCACAATAGCCACACCAAGCCACCAGTATTCTACATTGATTGCACCTGCAAGATCATGCCTAGTACATCTACACTATGATTGGACACTCTGATTGTGGCTGACTCGTGTAATGATTCATAGAAGTTAAAGTCACTTGGTTAACTTTGTGGTCATGGTCTGTGGCATATGCCAACTTTGTCAAGGCATCACGCACAATAGCCGCACTGAGCCACCAGTGTTTTACCTCGCTGATACATGCAAGGTCATGCATATTACATCTGCACTGTGATCGGGTACTCTGGCCGTGGCGGACTTGTGTTACGATGCGTATAAGTTAAAGTCACTTGGTAAACTTTGTGGTCATGGTCAGTGGCACAGGCCAACTTTGTCGAAGCATTGCGTACAATAGCCACACCGAGCCACCGGTATTCTACCTTGTTTATACCTGCAAGATCATGCATAGTACATGTGCACTGTGATTGGGAACTCTGACCGTGGCTGACTCGTGTTACAATTTGTAGACGTTCAAGTCACTTGGTGAACTATGTGGTCATGGTCAGTTGCACAAGCCAACTTTGTCAAGACATTGCGCACAATAGCCACGCAAATCCAATGGGTATTTACCTTGTTTATACCTGCAAGGTCATGCATAGTACAAATGCACTATAATTGGGCACTCTGACCGTGGCTGACTCGTGTTACAGTTCGCAGAAGTTAAAGTCACGTGGATACGTTTGTGGTCATGGTCAGTGGCACATGCCAACTTTGTCAAGGCATCGCGCACAATAGCCGCACTGAGCCACCAGTGTTTTACCTTGTTTATACCTGCAGGTTTATGCCTAGTACACGTGCACTTTAATTGGGCACTCTGAGAGTGGCTGACTCGGTTCATGATTCGTGATCGTTTAAGGTACTTGGATAAATTTGTGGTCATGATAAATGTGTGGTGCACCTGCCAACTTTGTCAAGGCTTTGCGCACAATAGCCACGCCAAGCCACCGGTTGTTTACCTTGTCTATACCTGCAAGGCCATGCATACTACATGTGCACTGTGATTGGGCACTCTGACCGTGGCTGACTCGTGTTACGCTGCGTAGACGTTAAAGTCACTTGGTAAAATTTGTGGTCATGGTCAGTGGCACAGGCCAACTTTGTCGAGGCATTCCGCACAATAGCCGCAAAGAACCACCAGTGTTTTACCTTGTTTGTACCTGCAACTAGCACACGTGCACTGTGATTGGGCACTCTAACCGTGGCTGACTCATGTGATGATTCATATAAGTTAAAGTCACTTGGTTGACTTTGTGGTCATGGTCAGTTGCACAGGGCAACTTTATCAAGGCATTGCCCAAAATAGCCACACCAAGCCACCGGGTTTTTACCTCGTCTATACCTGCAAAACCATGCATATTATATGTGCACAGTGATTGGGCACTCTGACCGTGGCTGACTCATGTTACAATTCGTAGACGTTAAAGTCACTTGGTAATCTTTGTGGTTCTGGTCAGTGGCACATGCCAACTTTGTCAAGGCATTGTGCACAATAGCCACACCAAGCCACCGGTATTCTACCTTTTTTATACCTTCAAGGTCATGCATCGTACATGTGCACTTTGATTGGGCACTCTGACCGTGGCTGACTCGTGTTACAATTCGTATAAGTTAAAAGTACTTGGTTTACTTTGTCGTCATGGTCAGTTACACATGCCAACATTTTCAGGGCATTGCGCACAATAGCCACACAAAGACACCGGTTTTTTTACCTTTTTTATACCTGCATGGTCATGCATAGTACATGTGCACTGTGATTGGGCACTCTGACCGCGGCTGACTTGTGTCATTATTCATAGAAGGTCAAGTCACTTGGATAGATTTGTGGTCATGGTCAGTTGCACATGCCAACTTTGTCCGGGCATTGCGCACAAAAGCCATGCCTGGCCTCTGGTTTTTTGCCTTGTCCATACCAGCAAGGTCATGCATACTACATGTGCACTGTGATTGGGCACTCTGACTGTAGCTAACTTGTGTTACGATGCGTAGAAGTTAACGTCACTTGGACAACTTTGTGGTCATGGTCAGTGGCACATGCCAACGTTGTCAAGGCATTGTGTACAATAGCCACACCGAGCCACCAGTATTCTACCTTGTTTATACCTGCAAGGTCGTGCATATTACACGTGCACTGTGATAGGGCACTCTGACCGTGGATGTCTCGTGTTACGATGCGTAGACGTTAAAGTCACTTGGTAAACTTTGTGGTCATGGTCAGTGGAACATGCCAACTTTGCCAGGGCATCACGCACAATAGCCGCACTGAGCCAACAGTATTTTACCTTGCTTGTACTTGCAAGGTCATGCATAGTACATGTGCAATGTGATTGGGCACTCTGACCATGGCTGACTCGTGTTACAATTCGTAGAAGTTAAATTCACTTGGATAAATTTGTGGTCATGGTCAGTGGCACATGCCAACTTTGGCAAGGAATTCCCCACAATAGCCACACCAAGTCACCGCGTTTCTACCATGTTTACACCTGCAAGATCATGCATAGTACATGTGCACTGTGATTGGGCAGTCTGACCGTGGCTGACTCGTGTTACGATGCTTAGAAGTTCAAGTCACTTGGGAACCTTTGTCGTCATGGTCAGTGGAACATGCCAACCTTTTCAAGGCATTGCACACAATAGCCACATCAAGCTACTGATTTTTAACCTTTTTTATACCTGCAAGGTCACCCATAGTACTTGTGCACTGTTATTGGGCACACTGACTTTGGCTGACTCGTGTGATGATAAGTAAAGATTAAAGTCACTTGGTAAACTTTGAGGTAATGGTCAGTGGCATATGCCAAATTTGTCGAGGCATTGTGCACAATAGCCACACCAAGCCACCAGTATTCTACCTTGTTTGCAGCTCCAAGATCATGCCTAGTAAATCTGCATTGTGATTGGACACTCTTACCTTGGATGACGCATGTGATGATTCATACAATTGAAAGTCACTTGGTGAACATTTTGGTCATGGTCAGTTGCACATGCCAACTTTGTCAAGGCATTGCCCACAATAGCCACACCAAGCCACCGGTTTTGTATCGTGTTTAAACCTGCAAGGTCATCCATAGTACATGTGCATTGTGACTGAGCACTCTGGCCATGGCCGACTCATGTTACGATTCGTATAAGTTAAAGTCACCTGGATACGTTTGTGGTCATGGTCAGTGGCACATCCCAACGTTATCAAGGCATTGCGCACAATAGCCACACCAAGCCACCGGGTTTTTCCCTTGTTTATACCTGAAAGGCCATGCATATTACACTCACACTGTGATTGGGCACTCTGACCGTGGCTGACGCATGTGATGTTCACAGAAGTTAAAGTCACTTGGTTCACTTTATGGTCATGGTCAGTGGCACATGCCAACTCTGTCAAGGCATTGCGCACAATAGCCACACCGAGCCACTAGTATTCTACCTTGTTTTCACCTGCAAGGTCATGCATAGTACTTGTGCACTGTGATTGGGTACTCTGACCGTGGCTGACTTGTGTTACAATTTGTATAAGATAAAGTCACTTGGATAAATTTGTGGTCATGGTCAGTGGCACATGCCAACGTTTTCAAGGCATTGCTCACAATAGCCATGCAAAGCCACCGGGTTTTTACCTTGTTCATATCAGCACGGTCGTGCATAACACATGTGCACTGTGATTGGGTACTCTGACCATGGCTGAATCGTGTGATGACTCATAGTAGTTAAAGTCACTTGATCCACTTCGTGGTCATGGTCAGTTTCACATGCCAACTTTGTCAAGGCATTGTCCACAACAGCCACACCAAGCCAGCAGTTTTTTACTGTGTTAAACCTGCAAGGTCATGCATATTACATGTACACTTTGATTGCGCACTCTGACCGTGGCTGACTTGTGTTACAATTCGTACAAGTTAAAGTCACGTGGATACATTTGTGGTCATGGTCAGCGGCACATGCCAACTTTATCAATGCATCGCGCACAAAAGTGACTTTTACTTGGCAGGTGCCACTGACCATGACCACAAATGTATCCAAGTGACTTTTACTTCTATTGATCATAACACGAGTCAGCCACAGTCAGAGTGTCCAATCACAGTGCACATGTTATAGGCATGATCTTGCACGTATAAACAAGGTATAATACTGGTGGCTCGGTGTGGCTATTGTGCGCAATTCCTTGACAAAGTTGGCATGTGCCACTGACCATGACCACAAATGTATCCAAATGACGTTTACTTCTATTGATCATAACACGAATCAGCCACGGTCAGGGTGTCTAATCACAGTGCAGATGTACTAGGCATGATCTTGCAGGTATAAATAAGGTAGAATACTGGTGGCTCGGTGTGGCTATTGTGCGCAATACCTTGACGGAGTTGCCATGTGCCACTGACCATGACCAGAAAGTTAACCAAGTGACTTTAACTTCTACGAATCGTAACACGAGTCAGCCACGGTCAGAGTGCCCAATCACAGCGTACATCTAATATGCATGACCTTGCAGGTATAAACAAGGTAAAAAACTGGTGACTTGGCACGGCTTTTGTGCGTAATACCTTAACAAAGTTGGCATGTGCCACTGACCATGACCACAAAGTTTACCAAGTGACTTAAAACGGCTATGAATTATAACACGAGTCAGCCACGGTCAGAGTGTCCAATCACAGTGTAGATATACTGGGCATGACCTTACAAGTATGAACAATGTAGAATACTGGTAACTCGGTGTGGCTATTGTGCACAATGCCTTGACAAAGTTGGCATGTGCCACTGACCATGACCACAATTGTATCAAAGTGACCTTTACTTCTATTGATCATAACACAAATCAGCCACAGTCAGAGTGTCCAATCACAATGCCGATGTAATAGGCATGGCCTTGCAGGTATAAAGAATGTAGAATGCTGGTGGCCCGGTGTGGCTATTGTGCGGAGTGCCTTGACAAAGGTGGCATGTGCCACCGACCATGACCACAAAGTTTACCAAGTGACTTTAACGTCTACGAATCAAAACACGAGTCTGCCACAGTCAGAGTATCCAATCACAGTGTAGATATACTGTGCATGATCTCGCAGGTANGTGGCTCGGTGTGGCTATTGTGCGCAATGCCTTGACAACGTTGGCAGGTGCCACTGACCATGACCACAAATGTATGCAAGTGACTTTTACTTCTATTGATCATAACACGAGTCAGCCACGGTCAGAGTGTCCAATCACAGTGCAGATGTTCTAGGAATGATCTTGCAGGTATAAACAAGGTAGAATACTGGTGGCTCGGTGTGGATATCATGCGCAATTCCTTGACAAAGTTGGCATGTGCCACTGACCATGACCACAAATGTATCCAAGTGACGTTTACTTCTATTGATCATAACACGTATCAGCCACGGTCAGGGTGTCTAATCACAGTTCAGATGTACTAGGCATGATCTCTCAGGTATAAATAAGGTAGAATACTGGTGGCTCGGTGTGGCTATTGTGCGCAATACCTTTACGGAGTTGCCATGTGCCACTGACCATGACCACAAAGTTAACCAAGTGACTTTAACTTCTACGAATCGTAACACGAGTCAGCCACGGTCAGAGTGCCCAATCACAGCGTACATATAATATGCATGACCTTGCAGGTATAAACAAGGTAAAAGACTGGTGACTTGGCACTGCTTTTGTGCGCAATACCTTAACAAAGTTGGCATGTGCCACTGACCATGACCACAAAGTTTACCAAGTACCTTGAACGGCTATGAATCATAACACGAGTCAGCCACGGTCAGAGTGCCCAATCACAGTGCAGATGTACTAGGCATGATCTCTCAGGTATAAATAAGGTCGAATACTGGTGGCTCGGTGTGGCTATTGCCGCAATGCCTTGACAACGTTGGCAGGTGCCACTGACCATGACCACAAAGTTAACCAAGTGACTTTAACTTCTACGCATCGTAACACGAGTCAGCCACGGTCAGAGTGCCCAATCACAGTGCAGATGTACTAGGCATGATCTCTCAGGTATAAATAAGGTCGAATACTGGTGGCTCGGTGTGGCTATTGCCGCAATGCCTTGACAACGTTGGCAGGTGCCACTGACCATGACCACAAATGTATCCAAGTGACGTTTACTTCTATTGATCATAACACGAGTCAGCCACAATCAGAGTGTCCAATCACAGTGTACATATACTAGGCATGACCTTACAGGTATAAACAATGTAGAATACTGGTAACTCGGTGTGGCTATTGTGCGCAATGCCTTGACAAAGTTGGCATGTGCCACTGACCATGACCATAAATGTATCCAAGTGACCTTTACTTCCATTGATCATAACACAAGTCAGCCACGGTCAGAGTGTCCAGTTACAATGCCGATGTAATAGGCATGGCCTTGCAGGTATAAACAAGGTAGAATACTGGTGGCCCGGTGTGGCTATTGTGCGCAATGCCTTGACAAAGGTGGCATGTGCCACCAACCATGACCACAATGTTTACCAAGTGACTTTAACGTCTACGAATCAAAACACGAGTCTGCCACAGTCAGAGTATCCAATCACAGTGTACATATACTGTGCATGATATTGCAGGTACAAGCAATGTAGAATACTGGTGGCTCGGTGTGGCTATTGTGCGTAATGCCTTGACAACGTTGGCAGGTGCCACTGACCATGACCACAAATGTATCCAGGTGACTTTTACTTCTATCGATCATACCACGGGTCAGCTACGGTCAGAGTGCCCAATCACAGTGCAGATGTACTAGGCATGATCTTGCAGGTGCAAACAAGGTAGAATACTGGTGGCTTGAAGTGTCTATTGTGCGCAATGCCTTGACAAAGTTGGCATGTGCCACTGACCATGACGACAAATGTATCCAAGTGACTTTTTCTTCTATTGATCAGAACACGAGTCAGCCATGGTCAGAGTGTCCAATCACAGTGCAGATGTAATAAACATGATCTTTCAATTACAAACAAGGTAGAATACTGGTAGCTTGGGGTGGCTATTGTGTGCAATGCCTTGACAAAGTTAACATGTGCCACTGACCATGACCACAATTGTATCCAAGTGACTTTTACTTCTATGAATCATAACACACGTCAGCCACAGTCAGAGTGTCCAATCACAGTGCAAATGTACTGAGCATGATCTTAGAGGTACAAACAAGGTAGAACACTGGTGGCTTGTTGTGGCTATAATGCGCAATGCCTTGACAAAGTTGGCATGTGCCACTGACCATGACCATAACGTTTACCAAGTATCTTAAACGGCTATGAATCATAACACGAGTCAGCCATGGTCACATTGTCCAATCACAGTGTACATATAATATGCATGACCGTGTAGGTATAAACAAGGAAAAAAACCAGTGACTTGGCACGGTTTTTGTGCACAATGCCCTGACAAAGTTGGCATGTGCCACTGACCATGACCACAAAGTTTACCAAGTACCTTAAACGGCTATGGATCATAACACGAGTCAGCCACGGTCAGAGTGTCAAATCACAGTGCAGATATACTGGGAATGACCTTGCAGGTATCAACAAGGTATAATACTGTTGGCTCCGTGTGGCTATTGTGCGCAATGCCTTGACAAAGTTGGCATGTGCCACTGACCATGGCCACAAATGTATCCAAGNGGCTATTGTGCGCAATGCCTTGACAAAGTTGGCATGTGCCACTGACCATGACCATAACGTTTACCAAGTATCTTAAACGGCTATGAATCATAACACGAGTCAGCCATGGTCACATTGTCCAATCACAGTGTACATATAATATGCATGACCGTGCAGGTATAAACAAGGAAAAAAACCAGTGACTTGGCACGGTTATTGTGCACAATGCCCTGACAAAGTTGGCATGTGCCACTGACCATGACCACAAAGTTTACCAAGTGATTTTAACGTCTACGAATCGTAACACGAGTCAGCTACGGTCAAAGTGTCCAATTACAGTTCACATGTACTAGGCATGACCTTGCAGGAATAAACAAGGTTAAAAACCGTTGCCTTGGCACGACTATTGTGCGCAATGCATTGACAAAGTTGGCATGTGCCACTGACTATGACCACAAAGTTTACCAAGTACCTTAAACAGCTATGAATCATAACATGAGTCAGCCATGGTCAGAGTGTCCAATCACAGTGCAGATATACTAGGCATGTCCTTGCAGGTATGAATAAGGTAGAATACTGGTGGCCCGGTATGGCTATTGTATGCAATGCCTTGATAAAGTTGGCATGTGCCACTGACCATGACCACAAATGTATCCAAGTGACTTTTACTTCTATTGATCATAACACGAGTCAGCCAGCGTCAGAGTGTCCAATCACAGTACAGATGTACTAGGCATGATCTTGCTGCTGCAAACAAGGTAGAATACTGGTGGCTTGGGATGGCTATTTTGTGCAATGCCTTGACAAAGTTGGCATGTGCCACTAACCATGACCACAAATACATCCAAGTGACTTTTACTTCTATTGATCATAACAAGAGTCAGCCACAGTCAGAGTGTCCAATCACAGTACAGATGTACTAGGCATGATCGTGGAGGTACAAACAAGGTACAATACTGGTGGCTCACTGTGGCTATTGTGCGCAATGCCTTGATAAAGTTGGCATGTGCCACTGACCATGACCACATAGTTTACCAAGTGCCATTAACTTCTACGATCGTAACACGAGTCAGCCACGGTCAGAGTGCCCAGTCACAGTGTAAATGTGCTAGGCATGATCTTGTAGGTACAAAAAAGGTAGAATACTGGTGGCTCGGTGTGGCTATTGTACGCAATGCCTTGACAAAGTTGGCATGTGCCACTGACAATGACCACAAATGTATCCAATCGACTTTTACTTCTATTGATCATAACACGAGTCAGCCACGGTCAGAGTGTCTAATCACAGTGCAGATGTTCTAGGCATGATCTTGCAGGTATAAACAAGATAGAATACTGGTGGCTCGGTGTGTCTATTGTGCGCAATTCCTTGACAAAGTTAGCACGTGCCACTGACCGTGACCACAAATGTATCCTAGTGACCTTTACTTCTATTGATCATACCACGAGTCCGCCATGGTCAGAGTGTCCAATCACAGTGCAGATGTACTAGTCATGATCTTGCAGGTGCAAACAAGGTAGAATACTGGTGGCTCGGTGTGGCTATTGTACGCAATGCCTTGACAAAGTTGGCATGTGCCACTGACCATGACCACAAATGTATCCAAGTGACTTTTACTTCTATTGATCAGAACACGAATCAGCCACGGTCAGAGTGTCCAATCACGGTACAGATGTACTAGGCATGATCTTACAGGTCTAAACAAGGTAGAATACTGTTGGCTTGGTGTGGCTATTGTGCGCAATGCCTTGACAAAGTTGGCATGTGCCATTGACCATGACCACAAATGTATCCAAGTGACTTTTACTTCTATGAATCATAACACGAGTCAGCCACGGTCAGAGTGTCCGATCAAAGTTCAGATGTACTAGGCATGACCTTGCAGGTATAAAGAAGGTAGAATACTGGTGGCTTGGCACGGCTATTGTGCGCAATGGCTTCACAAAGTTGGCATGTTCCACTGACCATGACCACAAAGTTTACCAAGTACCTAAAACGGCTCTGAATCATAACACGAGTCAGCCACAATCAGAGTGTCCTATCACAGCGTACATCTAATATTCATGACCTTGCAGGTATAAACATGAAAAACACCAGTAACTTGGCACGGCTATTGTGCGCAATGCCTTGACAAAGTTGGCATGTGCCACTGACCATGACCACAAAGTTTACCAAGTACCTTAAACGGTTATGAATCATAACACGAGTCAGCCGCGGTCGGAGTATCCAATCACAGTGCAGATATACTGGGCATGACCCTGCAGGTATAAACAAGTTATAATACTTGTGGCTCGTTGTGGCTATTGTGTGCAATGCATTGACAAAGTTGGCATGTGCCACTGACCATGACCACAAATGTATCCAAGTGACTTTTACTTCTATGAATCATAACATGAGTCAGCCACAGTCAGAGTGTCCAATCATAGTTCAGATGTACTAGGCATGACCTTGCAGGTATACACAAGGTAGAATACTGGTCGCTTGGCATGGCTATTGTACGCAATGTCTTGACAAAGTTGGCATGTACCACTGACCATAACCACAAAGTTTACCAAGTACCTTAAACGGCTATGAATCATAACACGAGTCAGCCACGGTTAGAGTGTCCAATTACAACGCACACCTAATATGCATGTTCTTGCAGGTATAAACAAGGTAAAAAACCGGTGGCTTGGCATGGCTATTGTGCGCAATGGCTACTGGTGGCTCGGTGTGGCTATTGTGTGCTATGCCTCGACAAAGTTGGCATGTGCCACTGACCATGACCACAAAGTTTACCAAGTACCTTAAACGGCTATGAATCATAACACAAGTCAGCCACGGTCAGAGTTTCCAATCACAGTGCAGATGTACTAGGCATGATCTTGCAGGTTCAAACAAGGTAGAATACTGGTAGATCGGTGTGGCTATTGTGCGCAATGTCTTGACAAATTTGGCATGTGCCACTAACCATGACCACAAAGTTTACCAAGAGACTTTAAACGGCTGTGAGTCATAACACGAGTCCGCCACAGTCAGAGTTTCCAATCACAGTGCAGATATACTGGGCACAACCTTGCTGGTATGAACAAGGTAGAATTCTGGTGGCTCGGTGTGGCTATTGTGAACAATGCCTTGACAAAGTTGGCATGTGCCACTGACCATGACCACAAATGTATCCGATTGACTTTTACTTCTATTGATCATAACACGGGTCAGCCACGGTCAAAGTGTCAAATCACAGCACAGATATACTGGGCATGACCTTGCAAGTACAAACAAGGTAGAATACTGGTGGCTCGGTGTGGCTGTTGTGCGAAATGCTTTGACAAAAGAAGCATGTGCCACTGATCATGACCACAATTGTATCCAAGTGACGTTTACTTCTATTGATCATAACAGGAGTCAGCCATGGTCGGAGTGTCCAATCACAGTGCATATGTACTAGTCGTGATCTTACAGGTACAAACAAGGTAGAATACTGGTGGCTCGGTGTGGCTATTGTGCGCAATGCCTTGACGAGGTTTGCATGTGCCTCTGACCATGACCACAAAGATTACCAAGTACCTTTAACTTCTAGGAATCATGACACAAGTCAGCCACGGTCAGAGTACCCAATCACAGTGCACATCATATATCCTGACCTTGCAGGTATAACCTGGGTAAAAACACAGTGGCTTGGCACGGCTATTGTGCGCAATTCCTTGACAAAGTTGGCATGAGCCACTGACCATGACCACAAAGTTTACCAAGTACATTAAACGGCTGTGAATCATAACACAAGTCAGCCACTGTCAGAGTGTCCAATCACAATGTAGGTATACTGGGCATGTCCTTGCAAGTATAAACAAGGTAGAATACTGGTGGCTCGGTGTGACTATTGTGCGTAATGCCTTGACAAAGTTGGCATGTGCCACTAACCATGACCACAAAGGTTACCAAACACCTTAAACGGCTATGGATCATAACACGAGTCAGCCACGGTCAGAGTGTCCAATCACAGTGCAGATATACTGAGCATGACCTTGCAGGTATAAACAAGGTTGAATACTGGTGGCTTGGTATAACTACTGTGGGCAATGCCTTGACAACGTTGGCATGTGCCACTGACCATGACCACAAAGTTTACCAAGTACCTTAAACGACTATGAATCATAACACGAGTCAGCCAAGGTCATAGGTTCTAATCACAGTGCAGATATACCGAGCATGACCATATAGGTATAAACAAGGTAGAATACTGGTGGCTCGGTGTGGCTATTGTGTGCAATGCCTTGACAAAGTTGGCATGAGCCACTGACCATGACCACAAATGTATCCAAGTGACTTTTACTTCTATTGATCATAACAGGAGTCAGCCACGGTCAGAGTGTCTTATCACAGTGCAGATGTACTAGGCATGACCTTGCAAGGATAAATAAGGTAGAATACTCTGACCGTGTCTGACTCGTGTTATGATTCATAGCCATTTAAGCTCCTCTAACTTTGTGGTCATGGTCAGTGGCACTTGCCAACTTTTTCAAGGCATTGCGCACAATAGCCGTGCCAAGACACCGGTTTTTTACCTTGTTCATACCTGTAAGGTCATCCCTAGTACATCTGAACTGTGATTGGGTACCCTGACTGTGGCTTACTCGTGTTACTATTCGTAGAAGTTAAAGTCACTTGGTAAACTTTGTGGTCATGGTCAGTGGCACATGCCAACTTTGTCAAGGCATTGCGCACAATAGCCACACCGAGCCACCAGTATTCTACCGTGTTTGTACCTTTAAGATCATGCCTAGTACATCTGCACTGTGATTGGACACTCTGACCGTGGCTGACTCGTGTTATGATTTATAGCTGTTTAAGGTACTTGGTAAACTTTGTGGTCATGGTCAGTGGCACATACCAACTTTTTAAAGGCATTGCGCAAAATACCCGTGCCAAGCCACCAGTATTCTATCTTGTTTGTACCTGCAAGATCATGCCTAGTACATCTGCACTATGATTGGACACTCTGACCGTGGCTGACTCGTGTTATGATCAATATAAGTTAAAGTCACTTGGATACATTTGTGGTCATGGTCTTTGGCACATGCCAACTTTTTAAAGGCATTGCGCACAATAGCCACGCCGAGCCACCAGTATTCTACCATGTTTATATGTACAAGGTCATGCCTAGTATATCTGCACTGTGATTGGACACTCTGCCCGTGGCTGACTCGTGTTATGATTCATAGCCGTTTAATGTACTTGGTGAACTTTGTGGTCATGGTCAGTGGCACATGCTAACTTTGTCAAGGTATTGCGCACAATAGCCGTGTTAAGCCACCGGTTTTCTTACCCTGTTTATACCTGCAAGGTCATGCATATTAGATGTGCACTGTGATTGGGTACTCTGACCGTAGCTGACTCGTGTTATGATTTGTAGAAGTTAAAGTCACTTGGTAAACTTTGTGGTCATTGTCAAAGGCACATGCAAACTTTGTCAAGGCATTGCGCACAATCGCCACACCGAGCCACCAGTATTCTACCTTGTTTGTACCTGCAAGATCATGCCTAGTACATCTGCACTGTGATTGGACAATCTGACCGTGGCTGACTCGTGTTATGATTCATAGCCGTTTAAGGTACTTGGTAAACTTTGTGGTCATGGTCAGTGGCACATGCCAACTTTTTCAAGGCATTGCGCATAATAGCCGTGCCAAGCCACCAGTATTCTACCTTTTTTGTACCTGAAAGATCATGCCTAGTACATCTGCACTGTGATTGGATACTCTGACTGTGGTTGACTTGTGTTATGATCAATAGAAGTAAAAGTCACTTGGATACATTTGTGGACATGGTTAGTGGCACATGCCAACTTTGTCAAGGCATTGCGCACAATAGCCACACCGAGCCACCAGTCTTCTATCTTGTTTGTACCTGTAAGATCATGCCTAGTACATCTGCACTGTGATTGGACACTCTGACCATGGCTGACTCGTGTTATGATCAATATAAGTAAAAGTCACTTGGATACATTTGTGGTCATGGTCAGTGGCACATGCCAACTTTGTCAAGCCATTGCGCACAATAGCCGCACCGAGCCACCAGTATTCTACCGTGTTTGTACCTGCAAGGTCATGCCCAGTATATTTGTACTGTGATTGGACACTCTGACCGTGGCTGACTCGTGTTATGATCAATAGAAGTTAAAGTCACTTGGATACATTTGTGTTCATGGTCAGTGGGACATGCCAAATTTGTCAAGGCATTGCACACCATAGTCACACCGAGCCACCAGTATTCTACCTTGTTTGTACCTGAAATATCATGCCTAGTACATTTGCACTATGATTGGACACTCTAACCGTGGCTTACTCTTGTTATGATCAATAGAAGTAGAATCACTTGGATGTATTTGTGGTCATGGTCAGTGGCACATGCCAACTTTGTCAAGGCATTGCGTACAATAGCCATACCGAGCCACCAGTATTCTACCTTGTTTATACGTACAAGGTCATGCCCAGTATTTCTGCACTGTTATTGGACACTCTGACCGTGGCTGACTCGTGTTATGATTCATAGCCGTTTAATGTACTTGGTAAACTTTGTGGTCATGGTCAGTGGCACATGCCAACTTTGTCAAGGCATTGCGCACACTAGCCGTGCCAAGCCACCGGTTTTTTACCCTGTTTATACCTGCTAGGTCGTGCATATTAGATGTGCACTGTGATTGGGTACTCTGACCGTGGCTGACTCGTGTTATGATTCGTAGAAGTTAACGTCACTTGGTAAACTTTGTGGTCATGGTCAGAGGCACATGCAAACTTTGTCAAGGCATTGCGCACAATAGCCACATCGAGCCACCAGTATTCTACCTTGTTTGTACCTGCAAGATCATGCCTATTACATCTGCATTTTGATTGGACACTCTGACCGTGGCTGACTCGTGTTATGATTTATAGCCATTTAGGGTACTAGGAAAAATTTGTGGTCATGGTCAGTGGCACATGCCAAGGTTTTCAAGGCATTGCGCACAATAGCCGTGCCAAGGCACCAGTATTCTACCTTGTTTGTACCTGCAGGATCATTCCTAGTACATCTGCACTGTGATTGGACACTCTGACTGTGGCTGACTCGTGTTATGATGAATAGAAGAAAAAGTCTCTTGGATCCATTTGTGGACGTGGTCAGTGGCACATGCCAACTTTGTCAAGGCATTGCACACAATAGCCACACCAAGCCACTAGTATTCTACCTTCTTTATACCTGTAAAGGTCATGCCCAGTATATCTGCACTGTGATTATAAACTCTGACCGTGAGTGACTCATGTTATGATTCATAGCCGTTTAAGGTACTTGGTAAACTTTGTGGTCATGGTCAGTGGCACATGCCAACTTTGTCAAGGCATTGCGCACAATAGTTACACCGAGCCACCAGTATTCTACCATGTTTATACATGCAAGGTCATGTCCAATATGTCTGCACTGTCATTGGACACTCTGACCGTGGCTGACTCGTGTTATGATTCATAGCCGTTTAAGGTACTTTGTAAACTGTGTGGTCATGGTCAGTGGCACATGCCAGTTTTTTCAAGGCATTGCGCACAATAGCCGTGCCAAGCCACCGGTTTTTCACCTTGTTTATACCTGTAAGGTCATGCCTAGTACATCTGAACTGTGATTGGGCACTCTGACTGTGGCTGACTCGTGTTACGATTTATAGAAGTTAAAGTCATTCGGTAAACTTTGTGGTCATGGTCAGTGGCACATGCCAACATTGTGAAGGCATTGCGCACAATAGCCACACAGAGCCACCAGTATTCTACCTTGTTTGTACCTGTAAGATCATGCCTAGTACATCTGCACTGTGACTGGACACTGAGACCGTGGCTGACTCGTGTTACAATTCGTGGGAGTTAAAGTCACTTGGTAACCTTTGTGGTCATGGTCAGTGGCACATGCCAACTTGATCAGGGCATTGCGCAAAATAGCCACACCGAGCCTCCAGTATAGTACCTTGTTTGTATCTGCAAGATCATGCTTAGCAAATCTATACTTTGATTGGGCACTCTGACCGTGGCTGACTCGTGTTATGATCAAAAGAAGTAAAAGTCACTTGGATACGTTTGTGGTCATGGTCAGTGGCACATGCCAACTTTGTCAAGGCATTGCACACCATAGCCACACCGAGCCACCAGTATTCTACCTTGTTTGTACCTGAAAGATCATGCCTAGTACATCTGCACTGTGATTGGACACTCTGACCGTGGTTGGCCTGTGTTATGATCAATAGACGTAAACGTCACTTGGATATATCTGTGGTCATGGCCAGTGGCACATGCCAACTTTGTCGAGGTATTGCGTACAATAGCCACACCGAGCCACCAGTATTCTACCTTGTCTATACTTGCAAGGTCATGCCCACGATATCTGCACTGTGACTGTACACTCTGACCGTGGCTGACACGTGTTATGATTTATAGCCGTTTAATGTAATTGGTAAATTTTGTGGTCATGGTCAGTGGCACATGCCAACTTTGTCAGGGCATTGCGTACAATAGTCGTACCAAGCCACCGGTTTTTTACCCTGTTTATACATGCAAGGTCATGCATATTAGATGTGCACTGTGATTGGGTACTCTGACCGTGATTTTTGTGTTGTGATTCGTAGAAGTTAAAGTCACTTGGTAAAAGTTGTGGTCATGGTCAGAGGCACATGCAAACTTCATCAAGGCATTGCGCACAGTAGCCACACCGAGCCACCGGTATTCTACCTTGTTTGTACCTGCAAGATCATGCCTCGTACATCTGCACTGTGATTGGACACTCTGACTATGGCTCACTCGTGTTATGATCAATAGAAGTATAAGTCACTTGGATACCTTTGTGGTCATGATCATTGGCACATGCCAACTTTGTCAAGGCATTGCGCACAATAGCCACACCGAGCCACCAGTATTCTACCTTGTTTGTACCTGCAAGGTCATGCCCAGTACATATGCACTGTGATTGGATACTCTGACCGTGGATAACTCGTGTTATGATGAATAGAAGTAAAAATCACTTGGATGCATTTTTGGTCATGGTCACTGGCACATGCCAACTTTGTCAAGGCATTGCGTACAATGGCCACACCGAGCTACCAGTATTGTACCTTGTTTATACCTGTAAGGTCATGCCCAATACATCTGCACTGTGATTGGACACTCTGACTGTGGCTGACCTGTGTTATGATTCATAGCCGTTTAAAGTCACTTGGTAAACCTTGTGGTCATCCTTAGTGGCACATGCCAACTTTGTCAAGGCATTGCGCACAATAGCCACACCAATCAACCAGTATTCTACCTTGTTTCTGTCAGAAATTAGCATCAAAGAAACTCACTCTAGTCACTCAGCCAGGAAAAGATCCGCCTTTTCTCAATAACGGTTCAAGCTCAAGTCCGAACCATCTCGGTCACCAACGGTAGGATCTCAGGACCGTTGAGACCGAGTTATCCCCTAAAAAAGTGACACCTGTCACCCACGTCCGGCTAGTGGGAAGAGCCGTTGCACATACCTTTGTCCTGTTCAATCCACATATACCGAGGAGATTCATTCCCTCGAGTCAACCAGAACAGTTCTACTCATCCTGTTCCCCTTTGGTTCCGCGGCTTCGCCGTTGTGTCTTCGCTCTGCTCGCTCCTCACATTCTTTGTCTTCGCCAACTCCTCTCAACACTTCGCTCCTTCACTCTCGCTCCTTCGCTCAGCTTTCACACTCCGCCAATCATCACTCATCTCGCCAGCACTCCTTCTCACATCAACCGTCTACCCCAGCTATCTCACCTCTCAGCTTCTATCAGCTCCCGCGACTAACTCCTTTGACCGCCCTTGCCTACGTCACTTCGCTGACGTATGCTTGCGTGTTCTGATGCTTCTGCCTGCTTCTGCCACTGTTGTTCTCGTATCTGCATTCTTCTGACATGGTATCAGAGCATCAGGCAACATCACCTGGTGCCTTGGAACTGCGTCATCACTCTGCCGGCATCTCTTCTCCAACGCTTCTGCTTACATTCATCTGTCGCCGCTGCCGTCATCCCGCGCCTCTCCGCTTCATCCGCAGCTAACATCAGCAGTCACGCCTGACGAGTTCTCCACGTGGAAGAAATGCCTTGTCATCCGAAAGAAGCCCTGCGCCCATTCCCGCGCCCATGGCCAACTACCGGTGACTTGTCGCCCACATCAGCTGCAAGTAATTTTCGAGCCGCCATCTGCCGTCAACTACCAAGAAGCTTCCTGCCACCCACCATCTGCTGCCCCTCATCACATATGCCTCTGCAAGCATCTCCTCCTCTTTCATCCTACCTTATCAGCCTCATCTGCCCCTCCTCACCGTCATCCTCAGCCTGCCCGCGTCCATCATCTTGAACCGCTCTCTTGCATCGCCTCCTCGCCTCGTCAACAGCTGCAACCAAAACTGCTGCCGTCAGGATATCGGACACCAACAGTCTTCCTGCTTTGACTTCCGAGCAAACTGGGGAACAAGCCGTCACTCTCCTGACATCAGCGGTCCGGTGGACCTGCCCGCTGCCTGACTCCCTCTACCGCAGCCAACTTCTTCCAACTGATAGGATATCGGACACCACAAGTCTTCCTGCTCCCACTTCCGAACCAACTGGGGAACAAGCCGTCACTCTCCTGAACACAGAAGAAGTAGCTGTACCGCTCCGCCCACCTGCCGCACCGCGTCTCATCTCGGCTCTCTCCGCTCGAGTTGCCTCCTGTCTCCCGTCTTCTCCATCAACATCAGCCTTTGGCCTTCATCTTCGCTCATCTCCGTCATTCCTCCTCCTCCTCCTCGCTCCAGTTTCCTCTACTTCATCAGGCACTCATTCTTGCCTCATCTCCGCCTCTCCATCATCAGCATCATCCGCACCGTTATCCATCCATCATCCTCATCAGCATCGTCTCTTCGCGCATGAGGTTCCGTCCCTGCGCCCACTCATCAATCAATTTCTTCATCCACATCTGAAAATCGTCTTCAGCTCGGCACAAGGATCCGCCCGGTCGCATCGCCCATTCCGCGATGACCTGCACCCATGCCGAATACATCCGCAGTGCACGTGGTTTGCCCCTACGCCCACTCATCAATCAATCATTTCCTCAGCTTTGCATCGCTCTCAGCTCGGCACAAGGATCCGCCCGGTCGCATCGCCTTTTCCGCGACAACCTGGGACCACGCCAAAACTTCCTGCAGCGCACGTGGTTCGCCCTTGCGCCCACTCAGCCATCGTCATCAGCCTCCGCTTCATCAGCAATCACCAGCATCTGTGAACGACACTAGGATCTGCACGAGCTAGTTGCCCGCTTTGCAGCAGCCTGCACCCACGCCAGCAGCAGACTTCTCGTGACGCGTTGGCACCTGCCTTACCCTTGCTGCATCCTACTCTCCTTTGTAAATCGCGCACGTGGTCTCGCCCCTGCGCCCACTCAATCATCCATCGTTCCTCCGCAGTCATCCGCTTCCGCTCCACTCGGCATAAGAATCCGCCAGGTCGCATCGCCCGTTTTTGCGACGACCTGCGCCCACGCCGAAACCCACTTCATCGGCAATCAATTCCTCATCATCTGCATCACTTTCAAGCTCGACACAAGGATCTGCCCAGTCGTATCACCTGTTCCGCGGCGACCTGCCCTCACGCCGAAACCTCCATCAACACACTCAACCAGTCTGCGCTCCCACTAAATCACAAATTGCTTCCCCTTCCTCAGCACTATCCCTAAACCTGGACAGCGCCTTCACATGGTCAAATCTTCTCCTTCCCGAACAACATACCTTCTCCAACACAAAAACATAACATCTGCTCTCACTTCATCCTCCAGTGGGTTCCTCTCCTTTCAGTCTCTGCCAGACCTGACTCCATCACTTCAACCAAATCCACATGGTGGGACAACGTTCAACCTCTTGGTGGGACCAACGGCAAATCTCTCCTGAAACATTCGGCATTGCCAGACGGATTCCAATTCTTCACTTCAACTCTACTTGAATCCACAACTACCACATCTGGCACACAACTCTACAAAGAACTACGAATGTAGAGATGCGCCATATCAATCTCTGGACCATCTTCTCTCAGCGAAGAGGCTACTTCCACTCTGACCACTACAACTTCAACGACAATCAAGAAGTTGCCCGATACTGGCAAGACTACTTCTATGCTGAGTATCAGGCACTTCTCATTCTCTGACTCACTACTGAAGAGCCCTTCCGATCATCTCTCATACACTATGATGTTCAGGTATCTGACATCTACGCTCTAACTGTGGAACTGAGAGAAGTCAGCGAAACGAGAGGAGAGTGTCGATGGCTCAATCGTCCACAACGGGTCAGGGTGAGAGACCTCCCGGCACCACTGAGGGTTCCCCACCCTGAGTATCTTCCTGGTCCTCCTTCCCCACTATCAGTGGCCACACCTTCAACAGAAGAGGACTAAAAATACTCATGGATCAGCCTATCTGAACTGCCTGAATGACCATTGTGAATTTCAAGGGGGGTGTCATAATTTGGCATCAAGAAACTCACTCTGGTCACTCGGCAAGGAAAAGATCCGCCTTTTCTCAATAATGGTTCAAGCTCAAGTCAGAACCACCTCGGTCACCAACAGTAGGATCTCAGGACCGTTGAGACCGAGTTATCCCCTAAAAAAGTGACACCTGTCACCCACGTCCGTCAAGTGGGAAGAAGCCAGTGCACATACATTTGTCCTGTTCTGTCCATATATACCGAGGAGGTTCATTCCCTCGAGTCAAGCAGAACAGTTCTACTCATCCTGTTCCCCTTTGGTTCCGCGGCTTTGCCGCCGTGTCTTCGCTCTGCTCGCTCCTCACATTCTTTGTCTTCGCCAACTCCTCTCAACACTTCGCTCCGTCACTCTTGCTCCTTCGCTCAGCTCTCACACTCCACCAATCATCACTCATCTTGCCAGCACTCCTTCTCACATCAACCATCTACCTCAGCTATCTCGCCTCTCAGCTTCTATCAGCTCTCGCGAATAACTCCTCGGACCGCCCTTGCCTACGTCACTTCGCTGACGTATGCTTGCGTGTTTTGACGCTTCTGCCTGCTTCTGCCGCTGATGTTCTCGTGTCTGTATTCTTCTGAGAGGTTGTACTTGCAAGATCATGCCTAGTACATATGTACTGTGATTGGACACTGTGATCGTGGCTGACTCGTGTTATGATTCATAGCCGTTTAAGGTACTTGGTAAACTTTGTGGTCATGGTCAGTGGCACGTGCCAACTTTGTCAAGGCATCAAGCACAATAGCCGTACCAAGCCACCGGTTTTTTACCTTGTTTATAACTGTAAGAACATGCATATTAGATGTGCGCTGTGATTGGACACTCTGACCGTGGCTGACTCGTGTTATGATTCATAGCCGTTCAAGGTACTTGGTAAACTTTGTGGTTATGGTCAGTGGCACATGCCAACTTTGTCAAGGCATTGCGCACAATAGCCGTACCAAGCCACCAGTGTTCTGCCTTGTTGATACCTGCAAGGTCATGCATAGTACATCTGAACTGTGATTGGTCACTCTGGCCGTGGCTGACTCGTGTTATGATTCATAGAAGTAAGTGTCACTTGGATATATTTGTGGTCATGGTCAGTGGCACATGCCAACTTTGTCAAGGCATTGCGCATAATAGCCACAACGAGCCTCCTGTATTCTACTTTGTTTATACATGTAAGGTCATGCATAGTGTATCTGCACTGTGATTGGACTCTCTGGCCGTGGCTGACTCGTGTTATGATTCATAGCCGTTTAAGGTACTTGGTAGACTATGTGGTCATGGTCAGTGGCACATGCCAACTTTGTCAAGGCATTGCGCACAATAGCCGTGCCAAGTCACCGGTTTTTTACCTTGTTTATACGTGGAAGGTCATGCATATTAGATGTTTTCTGTGATTGGGCACCTTGACAGTGGCTGACTCGTGTTACGATTCGTACAAGATAAAGTCACTTGGTAAACTTTGTAGTCATGGTCAGTGGCACATGCCAACTGTGTTAAGGCATTGCGCGAAATAGCCACACCAAGCCACCAGTATTCTACCTTGTTTATACCTGTAAGGTCATGCCTAGTATATCTGCACTGTGATTCGACACTCTGACCGTGGCTAACTCGTGTTATGATTCATAGCCGTTTAAGGTACTTGGTAAACTTTGTGGTCATGGTCAGTGGCACATGCCAGCTTTGTCAAGGCATTGCGCACAATAGCTGTTGGGAAAATGCAAGCGTCATGGGAATCATCGACTGAAGCACAGAGGAAGAAATGACAGTCTGGAATGCGGGGCCGCGGTCCGAGGGAGGAGCGCTGCGAATTAGGATCAGACAAGAACATGAGTGGGCGCGGTGCACATGCTCGAGCGCTGATGTAGGGATCAGTCACCATAACGATGAGAAGATAAGCTGAGCTTTAAGAAGTGGGGACAGTGCCGAGGCACGGGCCGCAAGGCTGAAGCGCCAAGGTACGGGCCGGCTGAATCCGTGTACCGCAGCATCGAAGCGCGGGCTGATCAACATGAGAGGAGATTACAGTGGAGATACAAGAACTGAAGGACGGTTGAAGGTGCTGGAGCGTGAGGTTGCTTGTACCGAGGTCGGTTGCCTTTGCTTGCCGCAGCGCTGGTGTGCGGGCTGGCATGACAATGCGGCCTAAGTACTTCAATTCATCTGAGTGGCCGCTGAAGACTGTGACGATAAGCAGGATGATGAACAGCGACAAAGAGTTGTGGCGGGCCATAAGGCCGAGCCTGAGTAGGGGCAGGGCGAGAGCCCGGGCTGAGAAACGAAGCATGATAATTGATTGATAACTGAATGACCACAAAAGGGTAGCTCCTAATACACGAGGTACGCACATATATAGTAGCTTCTATTCTAGGTCTAAGCCTATGGCGGGCGGTACGCTAGTCGTAACCGTAGCCGCGCTGCTACTACTGCGGCTGACACCGATGACGGAGTCGCGGAGCGACTCCGCCTGAGTCCTTGAACGAGAGGCCGGGGCGTGGAGGCATTGATAGTGCCGGTGCCGGCTGGCTTCTCCAACGGATCAGAGCCGTCGGACGTCTTTGGCGCGTAGTGAAGACCGAGGCGCTCTTTTGTTGGTGGTGATTGGGCGGGATGTGCGGAAGGTGGCAACCGTTGGCTCGGTTGCGCGGGAGTAGGTGTCGGCCATTGGGGAGCTGCCGGCTAGATTCCTCGCGGTACAGTGCTTGANTCATAAAGAATTCTTTCGTCGGGTTGCAGAGTGCCTTGTACCCATTGATCTTTTTGCTGACAGGCCCCCTCAATGGTGCAAGGCACGACAATTATGGAGTTGCAAAGGAGTCATTTTCTGAAGGCTGCAGTATTGATTTTGATGGACTTGGCAGGACGGCGAAGTGACTGGGGCAGTGAGGAGGAGGAGGCAGGAGTATAGAGGTGGAAAGGGATTAGGTTTGCATGATGCGCCATTGAGAAGAGATGTGTGGTTGGCTGCAGCGGGGATGTGGATGGTGGAGTAGATGAGAGGGAGCACTTGTCGCTACCGTTGAACAAGAGTTTGGCTTGTGGAGGCGGGTGTGGTGGCACATAGTTCTGCTGCTGTAGTTTGCAACTATGGGATATGCAGAGGTAGCCGGAGCAGATGCACATGATACCTTGCTAATTTTATGGGATTGATGCCACTGAGTGTTGTACTGGTGGCTGCTTGCTGTCGTCTGGAGTCGTGGTCTTGATGGTGCCGAGTAACCAGGTACGTTTGTCACATCGTGGAGGAGGGGTTAAGGTTTGCTGATTATATTGTTTCAAGAGTACTGGGAAGCATTAAAAGGTGTGAGGCCAATTGAGAGGTCGACAGGCACCGCTGTTGAAGAGTAGGAGGGATGCTGGTTTTGTTTGAGGGAAGGAGCCTGATGATGTGAGACTGTGGATGAAGTTGAGAAGTTTAGGCAAGCTGCCGTCGTTTGTCCAGGGTGAGTCTGTGCCTGTTGCTGGATGTTCTGCGGCTGTATGTGCCAGGAACCTCTGGTGCGAGGATGGCTGCATTGCGGATGCAAACTCGACTGAGACCAGTGGACCAGAGGACCTTGAAGGATGACTGGTTGTTGATGCTACAGAGGTGAGGTTCCTATTGAGTTCCTGGAGTTTTTGCTTCTGTTGTTGGTAATACTGGTTGATAGGAGATGGAGTGAGAGCGTAGTCCCAAAGAGAGCTGTTAATGATGTATGGTGTGAGCGTAGTTGCTGATGGTGATCGATGCTCCGTGCTGGAGGGAGATGTGGTAGGAACGGAGAAGTACCAGGTGCGTTGTGAAGGGTAGGAGCAATCAGAGGAACAAACATAACTGTTGTGCCGCATGGAAGGATCTGCTGTTGTGCTGGTATGTTTGGGGAAAGGATGTTGTTTTTGATTGTGAGAAGGGAGCTGCTTCATGAAGGACCCATTGATGACGTTGAATCTACTGTTGCTGCTGTTGCTGTTGTTGCTGTGGTTGCTGGTGTGACTCTTGCTGCTGCTGCTGCAGGACAGGGTGAAACCATAGAGGAGAGTTGTTTCCTTTTGGAGATGATGTGGCACGTGATAGGTACATACTTCTGAGAAGCTGTTGCTTGTGAAGGGAGAAAAGGGGCGGTCAAGGGGACAGATCAGTCTGTCGCGCCGCAGGAGAGAATGAGTTGTGGCTGATTGTGTTTGCTGCGGATGCAAATGTTGCTTCTTACTGTGCTGATTCTGCTGCTGCTGTGGCTGCTGTGATGGTGTTGCGAGGATGATAGAGGGAGAGAGTCGGCAGAGGGGACAGGTGGTTCTGTCGCGCCGGAGTGTTGATGTTAATTTGAACTGCTGGCGGTTGCACTCCTGCGGATGAGGAATGTACAGAGGAGGAGTAATGCCATGTTGCCGAGGAGGTAAGGCTGCTGAGCAAAGATGCAGTGCTGTTACTGTCGTTGTTGTGCCTACGCTGCACGGATGTGCGAGGAAGACGAGAACTGCGTGTGCGCTTTGGGACGGCGTTTCTGGCGTCAGGCATGTTGTGATAAAGAGGTAGCGAGTAGGGACATATTGAAGAATCTTCCAGCTCTGATACCATGTTGGGAAAATGCAAGCGTCATGGGAATCATCAACTGAAGCGAAGAGGAAGATATGACAGTCAAGAATGTGGGGCCGCGGTCCGAGGGACGAGCACTGCGAATGAGGATCAGACAGGAACATGAGTGGGCACGGTGCACATGCACGAGCGCTGATGTAGGGATCATTCACCATAACAATGAGAAGATAAGCTGAGCTTGAAGAAGTGAGGGCAGTGCCGAGGCGCGGGCCGCGAGGCCGAAGCGCCAAGGCACGGGCCGGCAGAATCCATGTGCCGCAGCGTCGAAGCGCGGGCTGATGAACATGAGACGAGACTGCAGTGAAGATACAAGAACCGAAGGGCGGTTGAAGGTGCCGCAGCGTCAGGTTGCCAGTTCCAAGGTCAGTTGCCTGTGCTTGCCGCAGAGCTGGTGCGCGGGCCGGCACAACAATGTCGCCCAAGTACTTCTATACATCTTTGTGGACGCTAAAGACTGAGATGACGAGCAGGATGATGAACACCAACAAAGAGTTGTGGTGGGCCATAAGGCCGAGCCTGAATGATAACTGAATGACCACAAAAGGGTAGCTCCTAGTACATGAGGTACGAACATATATAGTAGCTTCTATTCTAGGTCGGGCAGTACGCTAGTCATAACCGTAGCCGCCTTGCTGCTACTACGGCTGCCGTCGATGACGGAGTCGCAGAGCAACTCCGCCTAAGTCCTTGGATGAGAGGCCGGGGCATGGAGGCATTGGTAGTGCCGGTGCCGGCTGGCTTCTCCAACGGATCAGAGCCGTCGGACATCTTTGGCGCGTAGTGAAGACCGAGGCGCTCTTTCGTTGGTGGTGAGCGGGCGGGATGTGCAGAAGGTGGCAACCGTTGGCTCGGTCGCGCGGGAGCACGTGTCGGCCATTGGGGAGCTGCCGGCTGGATTCCTCGCGGTACAGTGCTTGAGCCGAACCAGTGGAATATTCTGGAGGATATTCCAGGATAAGGGCTCTGAGGGAGCAATCCAGTACTAGAAGGTACTTCATAAAGAATTCTGTCGTCGGGTTGCGGAGTGCCTTGTACCCATTGATCTTTTTGTTGACAAAAGCCGTGCCAAGCCACCGGTTTTTTACCTTGTTTATACCTGCAAGGTCATGCCTATAACATCTGAACTGTGATTGGGTACTCCGACCATGGCCGACTCGTGTTACGATTCGTAGAGGTTAAAGTCACTTGGTAAACTTTGTGGTCATGGTCAGTGGCACATGCCAACTTTGTCAAGGCATTGCGCACAATAGCCACAACGCGCCACCAGTAATCTAACTTATTTATACCGGCAAGGTCATGCCCAGTATATCTGCACTGTGATTGGACACTCTGACCCTGGCTGACTCGTGTTATGATTCATAGCCGTTTAAGGTACTTGGTAAACTTTGTGGTCATGGTCAGTGGAACATGCCAACTTTGTCAAGGCATTGCGCACAATAGCCGTGTCAAGCACAAAGTGCAGATATACTGGGCATGACCTTGCAGGTATGAACAAGGTAGAATACTGGTGGCTCGGTGTAACTGTAGTGCGCAATGCCTTGACAAAGTTGGCATGTGCCACTGACCATGACCACAAAGTTTACCAAGTACCTTAAACGGCTATGTTTCATAACACGAGTCACTCACGGTCAGAGTTTCTAATCTCAGTGCAGATATACTAAGCATGACCTTTACAGGTATAAAGAAGGTAGAATGATAGTGGCTTGGTATGGCTATTGTGTGCAATGCCTTGACAAAGTTGGCATGTGCCACTGACCATGTCCACAAATGTATCCAAGTGACTTTTACTTCTATTCATCATAACACGAGTCAGCCACAGTCAGAGTGTCCAATCACAGTGCAGATGTACTAGGAATGATCTTGCAGGTACAAACAAGGTAGAATACTGGTGGCTTGGCACGGCTATTGTGCGCAATGCCTTGAAAACGTTGGCATGTGCCACTGACCATGACCACAAATATTTCCTAGTACCCTAAATGGCTATAAATCATAACATGAGTCAGCCACGGTCAGAGTGTCCAATCACAGTGCAGATGTACTAGGCATGATATTGCAGGTACAAACAAGGTAGAATACTGGTGGCTTGGTGTGGCTATTGTGCGCAATGCCTTGACAAAGTTTGCATGAGCCTCTGACCATGACCACAAAGTTTACCAAGTGACTTTAACTTCTACGAATCATGACACGAGTCAGCCACGGTCAGAGTACCCAATCACAGTGCACATTTAACCTAGCACGTATAAACAGGGTAAAAAACCGGTGGCTTGGCACGGCTATTGTGCGCAATGCCTTGACAAAGTTGGCATGTGCCACTGACCATGACCACAAAGTTTACCAAGTACATTAAACGGCTATGAATCATAACACAAGTCAGCCACGGTCAGAGTGTCCAATAACAGTGCAGAAATACTGGGCATGACCTTGTAGGTATAAACAAGGTAGAATACTGGTGGCTCGGTTTGGCTATTGTACGCAAAGCCTTGACAAAGTTGGCATGTGCCACTGACCATGACCACAAATATATCCAAGTGACTTCTACTTCTATTGATCATAACAAGAGTAAGGCACGGTTAGAGTGTCCAATCATAGTGCAAATGTACTAGGCATGATATTTCAGGTACAAACAAGGTAGAATACTGGTGGCTCAGTGTGACTATGGTGTGCAATACCTTGACAAATTTGGCATGTCCCACTGACCATGAACACAAATGTATCCAAGTGACTTTAACTTCTATTGATCATAACACGAGTCAGCCACGGTCAGAGTGTCCAATCACAGTGCAAATATACTGGGCCTGACCTTGCAGGTACAAACACGGTAGAATACTGGTGGCTCCGTGCGGCTATTGTGCGCAATGGCTTGACAAAGTTGGCATGTGCCACTGACCATGACCACAAATGTATCCAAGTGACTTTTACTTCTATTGATCAAAACACGAGTCAGCCATGGTCAGAGTGTCCAATCACAGTGCAGATGTACTAGGCATGATCTTACAGGTACAAACAAGATAGAAGACTGGTGGCTCGGTGTGGCTATTGTGCGCAATGCCTCGACAAAGTTTGCATGTGCCCCTGACCATGACCACAAAGTTTACCAAGTGACTTTAACTTCTACGAGTCAAAACACGAGTCAGCCACGGTCAGAGTACCCAATCGCAGTGCACATCTAATATGCATGACCTTGCAGGTATAATCAGGGTAAAAAACCGGAGGCTTGGCACGGCTATTGTGCGCAATGCCTTGACACAGTTGGTATGTGCCACTGACCATGACCACAAAGTTTACAAAGTACATCAAACGGCTATGAATCATAACACGAGTCAGCCACGATCAGAGTGTCCAATCAAAGTGCTTATATACTGGGCATGACCTTACATGTATAAACAAGGTAGAATACTGGTGGCTTGGTGTGGCTATTGTGCGCAATGCCTTGACAAAGTTGGCATGTGCCACTGACCATGACCACAGATGTATCCAAGTGACTTTTACTTCTATTGATTATAACACGAGTCAGGCACGGTCAGATTGTCCAATCACAGTACAGATTTACAAAACATGATCTTACAGGTGCAAACAAGGTACAATACTGGTGGCTCGGTGTGGCTTTTTTGCGCAATGTCTTTATAAAGTTGGCATGTGCCACTGACCATGACCACAATGTTTACCAAGTGACTTTAACTCCTACGAATCGTAACACGAGTCAGCCACAGTCAGAGTGCCCAATCAAAGTGCAGATGTACTAGGCATGATCTTGCAGGTGTAAACGAGGTAGAATACTGGTGGCTGGCTGTGGCTATTGTGCGCAATGCCTTGACAAAGTTGGCATGTGCCACTGACCATGACCACAAAGTTTACCAAGTGACTTTAACTTCTACGAATCGTAACACGAGTCAGCCACGGTCAGAGTGTCCAATCACAGTGCAGATATAATAGGCATATCCTTGCAGATATGAACAAGGTAGAATACTGGTGGCTCGGTGTAACTATTGTGCGCAATGCCTTGACAAAGTTGGCATGTGCCACTGACCATGACCACAAAGTTTACCAAGTTCCTTAAACGGTTATGAATTATAACACGAGTCAGCCACGGTCAGAGTGTCTAATCACAGTACAGATATACTGGGCATGACCTTTACAGGTATAAAGAAGGTCAAATACTGGTGGCTCGGTGTGGCTATTGTGTGCAATTCCTTGACAAGGTTGGCATGTGCCACTGACCATGTCCACAAATGTATCCAAGTGACTTTTACTAATATTGATCATAACACGAGTCAGCCACAGTCCGAGTGTACAATCACAGTACATATGTAGTAAGCATGACCTTGCAGGTATAAACAAGGTAGAATACTGGTGGCGTGGTGTGGCTTTTGTGCGCAATGCCTTGACAAAGGTGGCATCTGCCACTTGTCAGGAATTTGGAGTGAAGCGAGACACGGAGCGGAAGCAACGTGGGAGGTGGCAAGTCAAAATGGAATGGAAGCAAACGAGAGAAAGAAATGATGATTGACTGAATGAAGTAAGCGAAGTACAAGAGGCATCAGACTACCTTTAATAGTGTTTGTCCCTAGGTCTAGTGGCTTGTCTGACTAACCTAAGGAGTGTACGCCTGCTTAGGTGGGCGGTGTAATGCATGTAGCTGCAACCACCGCGCTGCTGTGGTTGCTTCAGTTGTATGCGGAGTCACGTTGCGACTCTGCACGTTCTTAGTTGTGCAGCCCTTCTTGTGGAAGGGCTGCGGTCCATTGGACTTCTGAGCTGGGGAGGTCCAACGCACGACAGAGGGACCTGTCGCGTAGCTGGGACCGAGGCGCGCTCTTCGTTGGAGATGGTTGGTCGTGGGTTGACCGTTTGGCAGATGGTCAGCGCGCGACGTCCGTTGGTGGAGCACGTGGGCTGGTTCGATGGCCGGCTGCTGCTTCGAAAGAGGCTTGGTCGGTTTTACCGCCCAAGTCATTTGGTTGATGGCCAGAGATGAGCTCGTGCGAGACGTGGGCAGACGAGTGAATTCCAGTTCCAGCTTCGGAGGTGGCAGGGGCAATGCGGTAACAAGAAGGGGTAGGAGGGAGAGTCCGGATGCGCCATGTGGTTCTTGAAGATTATTCTGAAAGTCCCAGGCAAGACGATACAGCGAGAAGGTGATGTCCCAGAGAAGATGATGCTGCTGTTGTTGTTGGCCGTCCACAAGGGAACAGGGGACATCCGCCACAGATGCCTTGGGAGGACAGCGCCTTGGAGGTAGGAGTAGATGCTTGACAGTCGCCCGTGCTGCGACAAGGCACGGACAGGACAGATTGGAAAAGAGAGGCAGAGGAAGGAGGTGCAGTTGGACAGAGGTGAAGAGGAACAGGAAGCCTGCAAAAAGGAGAGAGATGGGAAGAGTGAATCCTCGGGTCCATGGAGGAAGGGCAAGGATGTGGAAGGAGCCTGGAGTGCTGGGTTGGACAGCAGGAGGATGGACGGAGAGATGGAGAAGACTGCTGGTGGGAGCAAGAAGGATGCGCGGCACGGCTTTGGGAGAGGTGCTCTCAAAGCAGGGAGTTTGGAGGGCAGCAGGAAGAAGGAAGAGATCAAGGGATGTGGAAGTGAAGGTGAATGAGCGGAGTGTAGATTGGGGCAGAGAACTGTTGAGTGCTACCGGGATGAGAATGTTGCCAATGGGATTGGAGCCAGTAGAAGATGAAGGAGACATGGCTGCTGGGGCAGGGATGGAGTTGGGAGCTAGAGGCGGTGATGGTAAGACGGTAGGAGGGGAGAAGTCATGTGGAGAGGCACATGAGGCGAAAGTAGGAGTAGTTTCCGGTGTCAGGGCAGAGGTTGGCGAGGCGTTGAAGAAGTTAGGTGGAGACAGAAAAGGTGGAACGTGCAGCGAATGAGGTAGGAAGCCCGGGGGAACAGGGCAGTGAGGAAGAGGTGCACGTGGAGCTGGAGGTCCGGGAGGAGCTTGAGGAGGAGTTGGAGGCGTCGGTGGAGCTGGAGGTGCTGGAGGAGCTGGAGGAGAAGGTGGAGGCGTCGGTGGAGCTGGAGGTGCCGAAGGAGCTGGAGGAGGAGTTGGAGGCGTCGGTGGAGCTGGAGGTGCTGGAGGAGCTGGAGGAGAAGGTGGAGGCGTCGGTGGAGCTGGAGGTGCCGAAGGAGCTGGAGGAGGAGTTGGAGGCGTCGGTGGAGCTGGAGGTTCTGGAGGAGCTGTAGGAGGAGTTGGAGCCGTCAATGGAGCTTGAGATGCCGGAGGAGCTGGAGGAGGAGTTGGAGGCGTCGGTGGGGTCGGAGGTGCTGTTGGGACGTTGGAGAAGGGAAGGTAGTCGAGGATGGAAGGTGAGCTGTAGTTGGGTGGAGGAGGAGGGCCGACGTCACGGCCCGCGTAGAAGTCCTGGAGCCAGTGGAAATGGCCTTCCAAGAAGAGAGCCATGGCTCTTCAGAAGGCAGCCCGGAAGGAGATGGAGGTGAGGCCGGAAGCCGGACGGAGGCTATCAGAGCAGAGGCAATGTCGTCATGCGGACAGCCGCCCGCAAGCGAGGGAAGGGGCACACGAAACAAAGCTTGAAGCGCTGAAGGGTGGGTG
>SZWC01001042.1:189225-224065 GCA_023375785.1 Penium margaritaceum
CGTGTAAGTGTGTGTAAGTGCGTGTAAGTGCGTGTAAATGCGTGTAAGTACCTGTAAGTACGTGTAAGTGCAAGTAAGTGCATGTAAGTGCGTGTAAGTGCGTGTAAGTGCGTGTAAGCAAGTGTAAGTGCGTGTAAGTGCGTACAAGTGCGTGTAAGTGCGTATAAGTGTATGTAAGTACGTATAAGTGCGTGTAAGTGCATGTAAGTACGTGTAAGTCCATGTAAGTATGTATAAGTGCGTGAAACTGCGTGTAAGTGCAGATAAGTGCGTGCAAGTACGTGTAAGTTTGTGTAGGTGAATGTCAGTTTGTGTAAGTGCGTATAAGTGTGTATAAGTTTGTGTAAGTGCATGTAAGTATGTCGAAGTGCGTGTAAGTGTGTGTAAGTGCATGCAAGTGCGTGTAAGTACATGTTAGTGCATGTAAGTGTCTGTAAGTGTGTGTAAGTATGTATAAGTGCGTATAAGTACGTATAAGTGCATGAAAGTACATGTGAGTACGTGTGAGTGCGTGTGAGTGCTCGTAAGTATGAATAAGTGCACGTAAGTGCGTGTAAGTGCGTGGAAGTGCGTGTAAGTACGTGTAAGTGCATGTACGTGCGTGTAAGTGCATGTAACTGCATATAAGTGTGGTTTTAGTATGTGTAAGTTCGTATAAATACGTGTAAGTGCGTGTAATTATGTGTAAGTACGTGTAAGTGCGTGTAAGTGCGTGTAAGTAAGTATACGTGCGTGTAAGTACGTGTAAGTGTGTGTAAGTGCGTGTAAGTACGTGTAAGTGCGTGTTAGTGCGTGTTAAAGTGTGTAAGTGCGTGTGAGTGTGTGTAAGTACGTGTAAGTGCATGTAAGTACGTGTATGTGTGTACAACTACGTAAAAGTGTGTGTAAGTGCGTGTAAGTTCGTGTAAGTGCGTGTAAGTGCATGTAAGTGCGTGTAAGTACGTGTAATTGCGTGAAAGTGTGTGTGAGTGCGTGTGAGTGCATGTGAGTACGTGTAAGCATGTGTAAGTGCGTGTCAGCGTGTGTAAGTGTGTGTAAGTGCGTGTAAGTGTATATAACTGCGTGTAAGTTGATGTAAGTGCGTGTAAATGCGTGTAAGTGTGTATAAGAGTGTGTAAGTGCATGTAAGTGCGTGTAAGTATGTGTAAGTACGTGTAAGGTTGTGTAAGAACGTGTAAGAGCGTGTAAGTGCGTGTAAGTACGTGTAAGTGTGTGTCAGTGCGTGTAAGTATGTTTAAGTGCGTGTAAGTGCATGTAAGTGCGTGTAAGTGCGTGTAAGTGCAAGAAAGTGCGTATAAGTGCATGGAAGTGCATATTAGTGCGTGTAAGTTCCGATGAGTGCGTGTAAGTGCGTGTAAGTGCATGTAAGTGCGTGTAAGTGTATGTAAGTACGTGCAAGTATGTGTAAGTGCGTGTAAGTGCGTGTAAGTACGTGTAAGTACGTGTAAGTGCAAGTAAGTACATTTAAGTGCATATAAGTGTGTATAAGTGCGTGTAAGCACGTGTAAGTGCGTGTAAGTACGTTTAAGTGCATGTAAGTGCGTGTAAGTGCGTGTTAGTACGTGTAAGTGCAAGTAAGTACATTTAAGTGCATATAAGTGTGTATAAGTGCGTGTAAGCACGTGTAAGTGCGTGTAAGTACGTTTAAGTGCATGTAAGTGCGTGTAAGTGCGTGTTAGTACGTGTAAGTGCGTGTAAGTGAATGTAAGTATGTGTAATTGCGTGTAAGTTTGTGTAAGTGCGTGTAAGTACCTGTAAGTACGTGTAAGTGCGTGTAAGTGCATGTAAGTACGTATAAGTTCGTGTAAGTGAATGTTAGTTTGTGCAAGTGCGTGTAAGTGCGTGTAAGTGCATGTAAGTGCGTGTAAGTGCGTATAAGTGCGTGTAAGTGCGTGTAAGTGTATGTAAGTGTGTGTAGGTGTGTGTAAGTACACGGAAGTGTGTGTAAGTGCGTGTAAGTACGTGTAAGTTTGTGTAAGTGAACGAAAGTTCATGTAAGTGCATGTAAGTGCATGTTAGTATGTGTAAGTGCGTGTAAGTGTGTATAAGTGCGTGTAAGTACGTGTAAGTGCGTGTATGTGCATGAAAGTGTGTGTAAGTGTGTGTAAGTGCGTGTAAGTGTGTGTTAGTACGTGTGAGTATGTGTAAGAGTGTGTAAGTGCATGGTAGTGCGTGTAAGTACGGTTTACGTTCGTGTAAGTGAGTATAAGTGCGTGTAAGTACGTGTAAGTTTGTGGAAGTGCGTGTAAGTGGGTGTAAGTGCTAAAATTGCGTGTAAGTGCGTGTAAGTGCGTGTAAGTGCGTGTAAGTGCAGTTTAAGTTTGTGTAAGTAAGTGTAGGTGCGTGTAAGTGCGTGTAAGTATGTATACGTTCGTGTAAGTGCGTGTAAGTGCGTATAAGTGCACTTTAAGTGGATATAATTTTGTGTAAGTTTATGTATGTACGTGTAAGTGTGTGTAAGTGTGTGTAAGTGCGTATAAGTGTGTGTAAGTGCGTGTAGGTGCGTATAAGTGCGTATAAGTGTGTGCAAGTGTGTGTCAGTGCATATAAGTGCGTGTAAGTACGTGTAAGTGTAGTTTAAGTTTATGTTAGTGCATGTAAGTGCATGTAAGTATGTGTAAGTATATGTAAGTATGTGTAAGTGCATGTAAGTGCGTGTACGTACATGTAAGTACGTATATGTACGTGTAAGTACAAGTAAGTGTGTGTACGTACGTGTAAGTGCATGTAAGCACGTGTAAGTGCATGTAAGTGCGTATAAGTGCGTGTAAGTGGGTGTAAGTGTGTGTAAGTGCATGTAAGTGCATATAAGTACGTGTAAGTTCATGTAAGTACGTGTAAGTGCGTGTAAGTGCGTTTAAGTGCGTGTAGGTACGTATAAGTGTGTGTAAGTGCGTGTAAGTTTGTGTAAGTGCGTATAAGTGCATTTAAGTGCATGTAAGTGCATGTAAGTGCGTGTAAATGCGTGTAAGTGCATGTAAGTGCGTGTAAGTGCGTGTAAGTGTGTGTAAGTACGTTTAAGTTCGTGTAAGTACGTGTAAGTTCCTGTGAGTACGTGCAAGTACGTGTAAGTGCGTCAAAGTGCGTGTAAGTGCATGTAAGTGCGTGTAAGTGCGTGTAAGTGTGTGTAAGTACGTTTAAGTTCGTGTAAGTACGTGTAAGTTCCTGTGAGTACGTGCAAGTACGTGTAAGTGCGTCAAAGTGCGTGTAAGTGCGTGTAAGTGCAAGAAAGTGTGTGTAAGTGCGTGTAAGTGCATATAAGTACGTGTAAGCTTGTGTAAGTTCATGTAAGTTCCTGTGAGTGTGTGTAAGTGCATGTAAGTACGTGTAAGTGCATGTAAGTGTGTATACGTGCGTATAAGTGCGTGTAATTTCATGTAAGTACGTGAAAGTACGTGTAAGTACAAGTAAGTACGTGTAAGTGTGTGTAAGTGCATGTAAGTGTATGTAAGTATGTGTAAGTGCGTGTAAGTGTGTGTATGTGCGTGTAAGTGTGTGTAAGTGTGTGTAAGTGCGTGTAAGTGCGTTTAAGTAGGTGTAAGTGCGTGATAGTGTGTGTAAGTATGTGTAAGTACGTGTAAGTGTATATAAGTACGTGAAAGTGCGTATAAGTGCGTTTAAGTGCGTGTAAGTGCAAGAAAGTGCGTGTAAGTGCATATAAGTGTGTATAAGTGCGTGTAAGTACGTGTAAGTTTGTGTAAGTGCGTGTAAGTTCCTGTGAGTGTGTGTAAGTGCATGTAAGTGCATGTAAGTATGTGTAAGTGTGTGTAAGTGCGTGTAAGTACGTGTAAGTGGGTGTAAGTGCTTGTAAGTACGTGTAAGTACGTGTAAGTGCAAGTAAGTGCGTTTAAGTGCATGCAAGTGTGTGTAAGTGCGTGTAAGCACGTGTAAGTGTGTGTAAGTGCGTGTAAGTGTGTGTAAGTGCGTGTAAGTGCATGTAAGTGCGTGTAAGTGCGTATAAGTACAAAACGTGCGTGTAAGTATGTGTAAGTTCCTGTGAGTGTGTGTAAGTACGTGTAAGTGCGTGAAAGTGCGTGTAAGTGCGTATAAGTGCAAGAAAGTGTCTGTAAGTGCATGTAAGTGCGTATAAGTATGTGTAAGTTTGTGTAAGTGCATGTAAGTTCCTGTGAGTGTGTGTAAGTGCATGTAAGTACGTGTAAGTGCATGTAAGTGTGTGTAAGTGCATATAAGTGCGTGTAAGTGCATGTAAGTACGTGTAAGTACGTGTAAGTGCAAGTAAGTACGTGTAAGTGTGTGTAAGTGCGTGTAAGTATATGTAAGTATGTGTAAGTACGTGTAAGTGTGTGTATGTACGTATAAGTACGTGTAAGTACGTGTAAGTGCGTATAAGTGCGTGTAAGTACGTGTAAGTGCGTATAAGTGCCCTTAAGTGGGTGTAAGTGCGTGTGAGTGTGTGTAAGCATGTGTAAGTACATGTAAGTGCATGTAAGTACGTGAAAGTGCGTGTAAGTGCGTGTAGGTACGTGTAAGTGCAAGAAAGTGCGTGTAAGTGCAAGTGAGTATGTATAAGTGCGTGTAAGTACGTGTAAGTTCGTGTAGGTGCGTGTAAGTTCCTGTGAGTACGTGTAAGTGCATGTAAGTGCATGTAAGTGCGTGTAAGTGTGTGTAAGTAAGTGTAAGTATGTGTAAGTGCGTGTAAGTACGTGTAAGTACGTGTAAGTACGTGTAAGTACAAGTAAGTGCATTTAAGTGCATGTAAGTGCGTGTAAGTGGGTGTAAGCACGTGTAAGTGTGTGTACGTGCGTGTAAGTGCATGTAAGTGTGTGTAAGTGCATGTAAGTGCGTGTAAGTGCGTGTAAGTACGTGTAAGTGCGTGTAGGTACGTGTAAGTGCGTGTAAGTGCCTGTAAGTGCGTGTAAGTACGTGTAAGTGTGTGTACGTGCGTGTAAGTGCATGTAAGTGTGTGTAAGTGCATGTAAGTGCGTGTAAGTGCGTGTAAGTACGTGTAAGTGCGTGTAGGTACGTGTAAGTGCGTGTAAGTGCCTGTAAGTGCGTGTAAGTACGTGTAAGTGTGTATAATACGTGTAACTTTGTGTACGTGAATGTTTGTTCGTGGCAGTGCGTGTAAGTTTGTGTAAGTGCGTGTAAGTGCGTATAAGTGTGTGTAAGTGCGTATAAGCGCATGTAAGTATGTGTAAGTAAGTGTAAGTGCATGGAAGTGTGTGTAAGTACATGTAAGTATGTGTAAGTTTGTGTAAGTGAATGTAAGTTTGTGTGAGTGCATGTAAGTGCATGTTAGTATGTGTAAGTGCGTGTAAGTACGTGTAAGTACGTGTAAGTGCCTGTAGGTGCGTGAAAGTGCGTGTAAGTGTGTGTAAGTGCGTGTAAGTGCATGTTAGTGTGTGTGAGTGCGTGAAAGAGTGTATAGGTGCATGTACGTGCGTGTAAGTGCGGTTTAAAATCGTGTAAGTGAGTGTAAGTGCGTGTAAGTACGTGTAAGTTCGTGTAAGTGCGTGTAAGTGCGTGTAAGTGCTAAACGTGCGTGTAAGTGCATATAAGCGCGTGTAAGTGCGTGTTAGTACAGTTTAAGTTTATGTAAGTGCGTATAAATGCGTGTAAGTGCGTGTAAGTATGTGTAAGTGTGTGTAAGAGTGTATAAGTGTGTTTAAGTGTACTTTAAGTGGATATGATTTTGTGTAAGTTCGTGTAAGTGTGTGTAAGTATGTGTAAGTGCGTGTTAGTGCGTGTAAGTATGTGTAAGTGTGTGTAAGTATGTATAAGTGCATATAAGTGTGTGTAAGTGCGTGTAAGTACGTATACGTGCATGTAAGTGCGTGTAAGTGCAGTTTACATTCGTGTAAGTGCGTGTAAGTGCGTGTAAGTACATGTAAGTATGTGTAAGTGTGTGTAAGTGCATGTAATTGCGTGAACGTACGTGTAAGTACGTGTAAGTACGTGTAAGCACAAGTAAGTATGTGTAAGTACGTGTAAGTGCATGTAAGCACGTGTAAGTGCGTGTAAGTGCATGTAAGTGTGTCTAAGTGGGTGTAAGTGCGTGTAAGTGCATGTCAGTGTGTGTAAGTGTGTGATAGTGTGTGTAAGTGTGTGTAAGTGTGTGTAAGTGTGTGTAAGTACGTTTAAGTTCGTGTAAGTACGTGTAAGTGCACGTAAGTGCGTGTAAGTGCTTGTAAGTGCGTGTAAGTGCGGTTCATGTTCGTGTAAGTGCGTGTAAGTATGTGTAAGTGCATTTAAGTGCGTTTTAGTGCATGTAAGTGCGTGTAAGTGCAGTTTACGTGGGTGTAATTTTGTGTAAGTTCGTGTAAGTGCGTGTAAGTACGTGTAAGTGTGTGTAAGTGCGTGTACGTGCGTGTAAGTACGTGTAAGTGCGTGTAAGTGTGTGTAAGTGCGTGGTTGTACGTATAAGTGCGTGTTAGTGCATGTAAGCATCTGTAAGTACGTGTAAGTGCGTGTAAGAACATGTAAGTACGTGTAAGTGTGTGTAAGTACCTGTAGGTTCCTGTAAGTGTGTGTAAGTGCATCTAAGGGTGTGTAAGTGCGTGTAAGTACGTCTAAGTGCATATAAGTATATGTAAGTGTGGTTTAAGTGCGTGTAAGTTCGTGTAAGTGCGTATAAGTACGTATAAGTGTGTATAAGTGTGTATTAGTGCCTGTAAAAGCGTGTAAGTGTGTGTGAGTATGTGTAAGTGCATGTAAGTACGTGTAAAAGCATGTAAGTGCATGTAAGTATGCGTAAGTGCGTGTAAGTACGTGTAAGTGTGTGTAAGTACGTGTAAGTGTGTGTTAGTGCGTGTAAGTGCGTATAAGTGTGTGTAAGTATGTGTAAGTGTGTATAAGTGTGTATAAATGCGTGTAAGTGCGTGTAAGTGCATGTGGGTGCGTGTGAGTGCGTGTAAGTATGTTTAAGTGCGTGTACGTGCGTGTAAGTGTGTATAAGTACGTATTAGTGTGTGTAATTGCGTGTAAGTGCGTGAATGTGCGTGTAAGTGCGTGTAAGTACGTGTAAGTGCAAGAATGTGCGTGTAATTGCGTGTAAGTGTGTGTAAGTACGTACAAGTACGTGTAAGTTCGTGTAAGTGCATGTAAGTTCATGTGAGTGTGTGTAAGTGCGTGTAAATGCATGGAAATGCGTGTAAGTGCGTGTAAGTGTGTGTAAGTGCGTGTAAGTGCGGATAAGTGCATCTAAGTACATGTAAGTACGTGTAAGTACAAGTAAGTATGTGTAAGTGCATGTAAGTGTGTTCAAGTGTGTGTAAGTACGTGTAAGTGCGTGTAAGTACGTGTAAGCATGTGTAAGTACGTGTAAGTGCATGTAAGTGCGTGTAAGTACGTGTAAGTATGTGTAAGTGTGGGTAAGTGTGTTTAAGTGGGTGTAAGTGCGTGTAAGTACGTGTAAGTACGTGTAAATATGTGTGAGTACGTGTGAGTACGTGTAAGTTTGTATAAGTGACTGTCAGTTCGTGTAAATGTGTATAAGTACATGTAAGTGCGTGTAAGTGCGTGTAAGTGTGTATAAGTGCGTGTAAATGCGTGTAAGTGTGTGTAAGTGCGTGTAAGTGCATGTAAGTACGTGTAAGTTTGTGTAAGTTAATGTAAGTATATGCAAGTATGTGAAAGTGCATGTAAGTGCGTGTAAGTGCGTGTAAGTGTGTGTAAGTGCGTGTAAGTGCGTGTAAGTGTGTATAAGTGTGTGTAGGTGCGTGAAAGTGCGTGTACGTGTATGTAAGTGTGTGTAAGTGCGTGTAAGTGCATGTAAGTACGTGTAAGTACGTGTAAGTGCATGTAAGTACGTGTAAGTACGTGTAAGTGCATGTAAGTACGTGTAAGTACGTGTAAGTGCATGTAAGTACGTGTAAGTACGTGTAAGTGCATGTAAGTACGTGTAAGTTTGTGTAAGTGCGTGTAAGTGCGTATAAGTGCTAAAAGTGAGTGTCAGTGTGTGTAAGTACGTGTAAGTATGTGTAAGTGCATGTAAGTACATGTAAGTGTGTGTAAGTGTGTGTAAGTACGTGTAAGTACGTGTAAGTGCGTGTAAATGCATGTTAGTGTGTGTAAGTGCGTGTAAGTGCGTGTAAGTACGTGTAAGTGTGTGTAAGTATATGTAAGTACGTGTAAGTACGTATAAGTGCGTGTGAGTGAGTGTAAGTGTGTGTACGTACGTGTAAGTGTATGTAAGTGAGTGTAAGTTTGTGTAAGTGTGTGTAAATGCGTGTAAGTGTGTGTAAGTGCGTGTAAGTATGTGTTACTGCATGTAAGTGCGTGTAAGTGTGTGTAAGTACGTGTAAGTGCGTGTAAGTGCGTGTAAGTATGTGTTACTGCATGTAAGTGCGTGTAAGTGTGTGTAAGTACGTGTAAGTTTGTATAAGTGCATGTAAGTGCGTGTAAGTGCTTGTAAGTACGTGAAAGTGCGTGTAAGTACGTGTACATGCAAAAAGTACGTATAAGTGCGTGTAAGTGCGTGTAAGTGTGTATAAGTACGTGTAAGTTTGTGTAAGTGCATGTAAGTTTCTGTGAGTATGTGTAAGTGCGTGTACGTGCGTGTAAGTACATGTAAGTGTGTGTAAGTACGTGTAAGTGCATGTAAGTACGTGTAAGTACGTGTAAGTGCAAGTAAGTGCGTGTAAGTGCATGTAAGTGCGTGTAAGTGCGTGTAAGCACGTGTAAGTGCGTGTAAGTGCGTGTAAGTGTGTGTAAGTACGTGTAAGTGCATGTAAGTACGTGTAAGTACGTGTAAGTGCAAGTAAGTGCGTGTAAGTGCATGTAAGTGCGTGTAAGTGCGTGTAAGCACGTGTAAGTGCGTGTAAGTGCATGTAAGTGCATGTAAGTGCGTGTAAATGCGTGTAAGTGCGTGTAAGTGCGTGTAAGTTTGTGTAAGTGCGTGTAAGTGTGTGTAAGTACGTGTAAGTGCGTGTAAGTGCGTGTAAGTATGTGTGAGTACGTGTAAGTAAGTGTAAGTGCGTGTAAGTGCGTGTAAGTGCGTGTAAGTTTGTGTAAGTGCGTGTAAGTGTGTGTAAGTACGTGTAAGTGCGTGTAAGTGCGTGTAAGTATGTGTGAGTACGTGTAAGTAAGTGTAAGTTCGTGTAAGGGACTGTCAGTTCGTTTAAGTGCGTGTAAGTGAGTGTAAGTGCGTGTAAGTGCGTGTAAGTATTCGTAAGTGCATGTAAGTGCAAATAAGTGTGTGTAAGTGTGGTTAAGTGTGTGTAAGTGTTTTTAAGTATGTGTACGTATGTATAAGTGGGTGTAAGTGTGTGTAAGTGCATGTAAGTGTGTGTAAGTGCATATAAGTACGTGTAGGTGCGTATAAGTACGTGTAAGTACGTGTAAGTGTGTGTAAGCACGTGTAAGTGGGTGTAAGTATGTGTAGGTGCGTCTAAGCGCATGTAAGTGCATGTAAGTGCGTTTAAGTGCGTATAAGCGCATATAAGTGCATATAAGTAAGTGTAAGTGCGTATAATTGCGTATAAGCGCGTGTAAGTGCGTGTAAGTGTGGTGTAAATGCGTGTAAGTGCGTGTTAGTGCGTATAAGTGTATGTAAGTATGTGCAAGTGTGTGTAAGTGCGTAAAGTGTATATAAGTACATATAAGTGCGTGTAAGTGCGTGTAAGTGTGTGTTAGTGCGTGTATCCATACAAGTATCCAGATGTATCCGTACTTCTATCCGTTGAAATTTCTGGATAGTGAAAGTATTTGCAAGTATCCGTAAGTATCCGGATATTTGCGGCAACTATCTGGATAGCGGATACCTGACTGGTGAATATATCCGGATTGCGGATACCTCCAAAAAGGGACGAATACATCCGGATTCTCATGCCTATGTGTAAGTGCGTGTAAGTACGTGTAAGTGCATGTAAGTGCGTGTAAGTGGGTGTAAGTGCGTGTTAGTGCGTGTAAGTGTGTGTAAGTGCATGTAAGTGCGTGTAAGTGGGTGTAAGTGCGTGTTAGTGCGTGTAAGTGTGTGTAAAAGCGTATAAGTGCGTGTAAGTATGTGTAAGTGTGTGTAAGTGCATGTAAGTACGTGTAAGTTCATGTAAGTGTGTGTAAGTGCATGTAAGTGCGTGTAAGTGTATGTAAGTACGTGTAAGTGCGTATAAGTGTGTGTAAGTGCGTGTAAGTATGAATAAGTGCATGTAAGGGTGTATAAGTGCGTGTAAGTGCGTGTAAGTGCGTGTAAGTGTGTGTGAGTGCGTGTGAGTGCGTGTAAGTATGTGTAAGTACGTGTAAGTGCGTGTAAGTGCGTGTAAGTGTGTGTCAGTATGTGTAAGTCCGTATAAGTGTGTGTAAGTTCATGTAAGTGCGTGTAGGTTTGTGTAAGAGCGTGTAAATGCGTGAAAGTGCGTGTAAGTGTGTGTAAGTGCATGTAAGTGCAAGTAAGTATGTATAAGTGCGTGTAAGAGCGTGCAAGAGCGTGTGAGAGCGTGTAAGTGCGTATAAGTGTGTGTAAGTGCGTGTAAGTACGTGTAAGTTTGTGTAAGTGTGTGTAAGTGTGTGTAAGTGCGTGTAAGTACGTGTAAGTGTGTGTAAGTACGTGTAAGTGCAAGAAAGTGTGTGTAAGTATGTGTAAGTGTGTGTAAGTGCGTGTAAGTTTGCGTAAGTATGTATAAGTGCGTCTAAGTGCATGTAAGTGCATGTAAGTGCGTCTAAGTATGTATAAGTGCGTATAATTGCGTATAAGTAAGTGTAAGTGCCTATAAGTGTGTTTAAGTGCGTGGAAGTACGTTTAAGTGCGTGTAAGTGTGGTCTAAATGCGTGTAAGTGCATGTTAGTACGTATAAGTATATGTAAGTGTGTGTAAGTGTGTGTAAGTGCGTATAAGTGCATATAAGTGCATATAATTACGTGTAAGTGCGTGTAAGTACGTGTTAGTGCGTGTATAAGTGTGTAAAAGTGTGTAAGTACGTGTAAGTGCGTGTAAGTGCGTGTAAGTGTGTGTAAGTGCATGTAAGCATGTATAAGTGTGTGTAAGTGTATGTAAGTGCGTGTAAGTGTATGTAAGTATGTGTAAGTGTGTGTAAGTACGTGTAAGTGCGTGTAAGTGCGTGTAAGTGCGTGTAAGTACGTGTAAGTGCGTGTAAGTGTGTATAGGTACGTGTAGGTATGTGTAAGTGTGTGTAAGTGTGTGTAAATACGTGTAAGTGCGTGTAAGTATGTGTAAGTAAGTATAAGTACGTGTAAGTGCATATACGTGCGTGTAAGTGCGTGTAACTGCGTCTAAGTGCGTGTACGTGCTTGTAAGTGCGTGTAAGTACGTGTAAGTATGTGTAAGTGCATGTAAGTGTGGTGTAAGTACGTGTAAGTTCGTGTAAGTGCATGTTAGTATGTAGAAGTGTGTGTAAGTGCATGTAAGTGTGGTGTAAGTACGTGTAAGTTCGTGTAAGTGCATGTTAGTATGTAGAAGTGTGTGTAAGTGCATGTAAGTGTGTGTAAGTGCGTGTAAGTGTGTGTAAGTACGTGTAAGTGTGTATAAGTGTGTATAACTGCGTGTAAGTGTCTGTTAGTGCGTATAAGTGTGTGTAAAAGCGTGTAAGTGTGTGTAAGTACATGTAAGTTCGTGTAAGTGCATGTACGTGCATTCAAGTGCATGTAAGTATGTGTGTAAGTGCGTGTAAGTGTGTGTAAGTGCGTGTAAGTGCGTGTAAGTGCACGTAAGTACGTGGAAGTGCATGTAAGTGCGTGTAAGTACGTGTAAGATAATGTAAGTACGTGTAAATACGTATAAGTGCGTGTAAGTGCATATAAGTGTGAGTAAGTGCGTGTAAGTGCGGTTTACGTTTGTGTAATTGCGTGTAACTGCATGTAAGTGTATGTAAGTGTGTATAAGTGCGTCTAAGTGCGTGTAAGTGCGTGTAAGTGCAGTTTAAGTAGGTGTAATTTCGTGTAAGTTCGTACAAGTGCGTTTAAGTGCGTATAAGTGAGTGTAAGTGAGTGTAAGTGCAACTAAGTACGCGTAAGTGCGCGTACGTGCATGTAAGTGTGTGTAAGTGTGTGTAAGTGTGTGCAAGTACGTGTTAGTGTGTGTATGTGTGTGTAAGTGTATGTAAGTGCGTGTAAGTACATGTAAGTACGTGTAAGTGCGTGTAGGTGCGTGTAGGTGCGTGTAAGTGTGTGTAAGTGCATGTAAGTGCGTATAAGTGCGTGTAAGTGCATGTAAGTGCGTGTAAGTGTGTGTAAGTGTGTGTAAGTATGTATAAGTGCATGTAAGTGTGTGTAAGTGCATGTAAGTGTGGTGTAAGTGTGTGTAAGTCCGTGTAAGTGCATGTAAGTATGTTCAAGTACGTGTAAGTACGTGTAAGTGCATATAAGTACGTGTAAGTGCGTGTAAGTGCGTGTAAGTACGTGTAAGTATGTGTAAGTACGTGTTAGTGCCTATAAGTGCATGTAAAAGCGTATAAGTGCATGTAAGTGTGTGTAAGTGCATGTAAGTGCGTGTAAGTGCATGTAAGTACGTGTAAGTACATGTAAGTACATGTAAGTGCGTGTAAGTGCGTGTAGGTGTGTGTAAGTGCGTGTAAGTACGTATAAGTTTGTATAAGTGCGTGTAAGTGTGTGTAAGTGCGTGTCAGTATGTGTAAGTGCGTGTACGTTTGTGTAAGTACGTGTAAGTATGTGTAAGTGCGTGTACGTTTGTGTAAGTACGTGTAACTGCGTGTAAGTGTGTGTAAGTGCATGTAAGTACGTGTAAGTGCATGTAATTATGTGTAAGTGCGTGTAAGGTCGTATCAGAGCATGTAAGAGTGTGTAAGTGTGTGTAAGTGCGTGTAAGTGCATGTAAGTGTGTGTATGTACGTGTAAGTGCATCTAAGTGCCTGTAAGTTCGTTTAAGTGCGTGTAAGTGCGTGTAAGTGCGTGTAAGTGCGTGTAGGTGCGTGTAGGTGCGTGTAAGTGCGTGTAAGTGCGTATAAGTGCAAGAAAGTGTGTGTAAGTATGTGTAAGTACGTGTAAGTGAGTGTAACTGCGTTTACGTGCATGTAAGTGCCTGTAAGTATGTGTAAGCACGTGTAAGTACGTGTTAGTTCGTGTAAGTATGTATAAGTTCTGGTAAGTGCGTGTAAGTATGTGTAAGTACATGTAAGTGCGTGTAAGTGCGTGAAAGTGTGTGTAAGTGCGAGTACGTGTGTGTAAGTACATGTAAGTACGTATAAGTACGTGTAAGAGTGTGTAAGTGCATGTTAGTGTGTGTTAGTACGTGTAAGTGCATGGAAGTGTGTGTAAGTGTGTGTAAGTACGTGTAAGTACGTGTAAGTGCATGTAAGTGCATGTAAATGCGTGTAAGTACGTGTAATTGTGTGTAAGTACGTCTAAGTATGTGTAAGTTTGTGTAACTGAATGTAAGTTTGTGTAAGTGCGTGTAAGTGTGTGCAAGTGCGTCTAAGTGTGTGTAAGTGCGTGTAAGTGCGTGTAAGTTTGTGTAAGTGCATAAAAGTGCATGTAAGTACATGTAAGTGCGTGTATGTACGTATAAGTACGTGTAAGTACGTGTTAGTTTGTGTAAGTGAATGTAAGTTCGTGTAAGTGTATGTAAGTTGCATGTAAGTACGTGTAAGTACGTGTAAGTACGTGTAAGTGCGTGTAAGTATGTGTAAGTGCGTGTAAGTGCGTGTAAATGCGTGTAAGTGCATGTAAGTGTGTATAAGTGCGTGTACGTGCGTGTTAGTACGTGTGAGTACGTGTAAGAGCATGTAAGTGCATGTAAGTGTGTGTGTAAGTGCAGTTTTAGTTCGTGTAAGTGAGTGTAAGTGCATGTAAGTACGTGTAAGTTTGTGTAAGTGTGTGTAAGTGCGTGTAAGTACGTGTAAGTACGTATAAGTACGTGTAAGTGCGTGTAAGTGCATGTAAGTACGTGTAAGTTTGTGTAAGTGTGTGTAAGTGCGTGTAAGTACGTGTAAGTACGTATAAGTACGTGTAAGTGCGTGTAAGTGCTAAAAGTGCATGTAAGTGCATATAAGTATGTATAAGTGCATATAAGTGTGTGTAAGTGCAGTTTAAATTCATGTAAGTGTGTGTAAGTGCGTATAAGTGTGTGTAAGTATGTGTAAGTGCGTGTAAGTGTGTGTAGGTGCGTGTAAGTGCAGTTAAAGTGGGTGTAGTTTTGTGTAAGTTCATGTAAGTGTGTGTAAGTGCGTGTAAGTGCGTGTAAGTGTGTGTAGGTGCGTGTAAGTGCAGTTAAAGTGGGTGTAGTTTTGTGTAAGTTCATGTAAGTGTGTGTAAGTGCGTGTAAGTGCGTGTAAGTGCGTGTAAGTACGTGTAAGTGCGTGTAAGTGCGTCTAAGTGCGTCAAAGTGCGTGTAAGTACGTGTAAGTGCATGTAAGTGCATGTAAGTGCGTGTAAGTGTGTTTGAAGTGTGTGTAAGATCGTGTAAGTGCGTATACGTATGCATGAGAAAACAATATCCGCTATCCGGGGTATCCGCACTATCCGTCCAGTATCCGGATAGCGGATAGTCCCTGGAAAATAACTTAGAAGGATATCCGGATACATCCGGATGTATCCGGATGTGGATATCAGCTGGAGATATGTGTCTTTTTCTGAAGGTGTCGGTGAGTATCCGGAGGTATACGCTGGTATCCATACAAGTATCCGGATGTATCCGTACTTCTATCCGTTGAACTTTCTGGATAGTGATAGTATCCGCAAGTATCCGTAAGTTTCCGGATATTTGAGGCAACTATCCGGATAGGGGATACCTGACTGGTGAATATATCTGGATTGCGGATACCCCAAAAAAGGGGTGAATATATCCGGATTCTCATGCCTATGTGTAAGTGCGTGTAAGTGTGTGTAAGTACATGTAGGTGCATGTAAGTGGGTGTAAGTGCGTGTTAGTGCGTGTAAGTGTGTATAAAAGCGTATAAGTGTGTGTAAGTGTGTGGAAGTATGTGTAAGTGCATGTAAGTGCGTGTAAGTGCATGTAAGTGTGTGTAAGTGCGTGTAAGTGCGTGTAAGTGCGTATACGTGCGTGTAAGAACGTATAAGTATGAGTAAGTGCATGTAAGTATGAATAAGTGCATGTAAGGGCGTATAAGTATGTGTAAGTGCGTGTAAGTGCGTGTAAGTGCGTGTGAGTGCGTGTGAGTAACTGTAAGTATGTGTAAGTGTGTGTAAGTGCGTATAAGAGCGTTTAACTATGTGTCATTATGTGTAAGTGCGTATAAGTGTGTGTAAGTGCATGTAAGTGCGTGTAAGTTCGTGTAAGTGCGTATAAATGCGTGAAAGTGCATGTAAGTGCGTGTAAGTGCATGTAAGTGCAAGTAAGTATGTATAAGTGCGTGTAAGAGCATGCAAGAGCATGTGAGAGCGTGTAAGTGCGTATAAGTGCGTGTAAGTGCGTGTAAGTGTGTGTAAGTATGTGTAAGTGCGTATAAGTGCATGTAAGTTCGTGTAAGTGTGTGTAAGTGCGTGTAAGTACGTGTAAGATTGTGTAAGTGTGTGTAAGTGTGTGTAAGTGTGTGTAAGTGCGTGTAAGTACGTGTAAGTACAAGTAAGTGTGTGTAAGTATGTGTAAGTGCATGTAAGTGCGTGTAAGTGTGCGTAAGTATGTGTAAGTTCGTCTAAGTGCATGTAAGTGCATGTAAGTGCGTTTAAGTATGTATAAGTGCGTATAAGTGCGTATAAGTAAGTGTAAGTGCGTATAAGTGCGTATAAGTGCATGCAAGTACGTGTAAGTGCGTGTAAGTGTGGTGTAAATGCATGTAAGTGCATGTTAGTGCGTATACGTATATGTAAGTGTGTGTAAGTGCGTGTAAGTGCGTGTAAGTTCGTGTAAGTGCGTATAAATGCGTGAAAGTGCATGTAAGTGCGTGTAAGTGCATGTAAGTGCAAGTAAGTATGTATAAGTGCGTGTAAGAGCATGCAAGAGCATGTGAGAGCGTGTAAGTGCGTATAAGTGCGTGTAAGTGCGTGTAAGTTCGTGTAAGTGCGTATAAATGCGTGAAAGTGCATGTAAGTGCGTGTAAGTGCATGTAAGTGCAAGTAAGTATGTATAAGTGCGTGTAAGAGCATGCAAGAGCATGTGAGAGCGTGTAAGTGCGTATAAGTGCGTGTAAGTGCGTGTAAGTTCGTGTAAGTATGTGTAAGTGCGTATAAGTGCATGTAAGTGCGTGTAAGTGTGTGTAAGTGCGTGTAAGTACGTGTAAGTACAAGTAAGTGTGTGTAAGTATGTGTAAGTGCATGTAAGTGCGTATAAGTGTGCGTAAGTATGTGTAAGTGCGTCTAAGTGCATGTAAGTGCATGTAAGTGCGTTTAAGTATGTATAAGTGCGTATAAGTGCGTATAAGTAAGTGTAAGTGCGTATAAGTGCGTATAAGTGCATGCAAGTACGTGTAAGTGCGTGTAAGTGTGGTGTAAATGCATGTAAGTGCATGTTAGTGCGTATACGTATATGTAAGTGTGTGTAAGTTCGTGTAAGTGCGTATAAGTGCATATAAGTGCATATAAGTGCATGTAAGTGTGTGTTAGTGTGTGTAAGTGTATGTAAAAGCGTGTAAGTACGTGTAAGTGCGTATAAGTGCTTGTAAGTGCTTGTAAGTGTGTGTAAGTGCATGTAGGTGTGTATAAGTGTGTGTAAGTGTATGTAAGTGCGTGTAAGTGTATGTAAGTATGTGTAAGTGTGTATAAGATCGTGTAAGTGAGTGTAAGTGTGTGTAAGTGCGTGTAAGTGCGTGTGAGTGTGTACAGGTGTGTGTAGGTACGTGTAAGTGTGTGTAAGTGTGTGTAAGTATGTGTAAGTGCGTGTAAGTACGTGTAAGTAAGTGTAAGTGCGTGTAAGTGCATATATGTGCGTGTAAGTGCGTGTAACTGCGTCTAAGTGCGTGTAAGTACGTGTAAGTGCGTGTAAGTGCGTGTAAGTATGTGTAAGTGCATGTAAGTGTGGTGTAAGTGCGTATAAGTTTGTGTAAGTGCATGTTAGTATGTAGAAGTGTGTGAAGGTGCATGTAAGTGTGTGTAAGTTTGTGTAAGTGTGTGTAAGTGCGTGTAAGTGCGTGTAAGTGTGTATAAGTGCGTGTAAGTGTCTGTTAGTGCGTATACGTGTGTGTAAAGGCGTGTACCTGTGTGTGAGTACATGTAAGTGCGTGTAAGTATATGTACGTGCATGTAAGTGCATGTAAGTATGCGTGTAAGTGCATGTAAGTGTGAGTAAGTGCGTGTAAGTACGTGTAAGTGCACATAAGTGCGTGGAAGTGCGTGTAAGTGCGTGTAAGTACGTGTAAGTTTATGTAAGTGCGTGTAAATACGTGTAAGTGCGTGTAAGTGCATATAAGTGTGTGTAAGTGCGTGTAAGTGCGTGTAACTACGTGTAAGTGTATGTAAGTGTGTATAAGTTTGTCTGAGTACGTGTAAGTGCGTGTAAGTGCAGTTTAAGTGGGTGTAATTTTGTGTAAGTTTGTACAAGTGCGTCTAAGTGCGTATAAGTGTGTGTAAGTGAGTGTAAGTGCAACTAAGTACGTGTAAGTGCGCGTAAGTGCGTGTAAGTGTGTGTAAGTGTGTGTAAGTATGTGCAAGTACGTGTTAGTGTGTGTACGTGTGTGTAACTGTATGTAAGTGCGTGTAAGCACATGTAAGTACGTGTAAGTGCGTGTAGGTGCGTGTAGGTACGTGTAAGTGTGTGTAAGTGCATGCAAGTGCGTATAAGTGCGTGTAAGTGCAGGTAAGTACGTGTAAGTGTGTGTAAGTTTGTGTAAGTACGTGTAAGTGCATGTAAGTGCGTGTAAGTGCATGTAGGTGCGTGTAAGTGTGGTCTAAGTGTGTGTAAGTTCGTGTAAGTGCGTGTAAGTATGTTCAAGTACGTGTAAGTGCGTGTAAGTGCATGTAAGTACGTGTAAGTGTGTGTAAGTGCGTGTAAGTACATGTAAGTATGTGTAAGTGCGTGTTAGTGCGTGTTAGTGTGTGTAAAAGCGTTTAAGTGTGTGTAAGTATGTGTAAGTGCATGTAAGTGCGTGTAAGTGCATGTAAGTACGTGTAAGTGCATGTAAGTGCGTGTAGGTGCGTATAAGTGCGTGTAAGTATGTGCAAGTGCGTGTAAGTACGTACAAGTTTCTATACGTGCATGTAAGTGTGTGTAAATGGATGTCAGTACGTGTAAGTGCGTGTACTTTTGTGTAAGTACGTGTAAATGCGTGTAAGTATGTGTAAGTGCATGTAAGTACGTGTAAGTGCATGTAATTATGTGTAAGTGCGTGTAAGGTCGTATCAGAGCGTGTAAGAGTGTGTAAGTGCATGTAAGTGCATGTAAGTGCATGTAAGTGTGTGTACGTGCGTGTAAGTGCATGTAAGTTTCTGTAAGTTTGTGTAAGTGCGTGTAAGTACGTGTAAGTGTGTGTAAGTGCCTGTAAGTACAAGAATGTGCGTATAAGTATGTATAAGTATGTGTAAGTACGTGTAACTGCATGTAACTGCGTTTACGTACATGTAAGTGCGTGTAAGTATGTCTAAGCGCGTGTAAGTATGTGTTAGTTCGTGTAAGTATATGTAAGTACCTGTAAGTGCGTGTAAGTATGTGTAAGTGCATGTAAGTGCGTGTAAGTGCGTCTAAGTATGTGTAAGTGCGTGTACACGTGTGTAAGTACATGTAAGTACGTATAAGTACGTGTAAGTGTGTGTAAGTGCATGTTAGTGTGTGTAAGTACGTGTAAGTGCATGGAAGTGAGTGTAAGTGTGTGTAAGTGCGTGTAAGTATGTGTAAGTGCATGTAAGTGCATGTAAGTGCGTGTAAGTACGTGTAAGTATGTATAAGTACGTGTAAGTATGTGTAAGTTTGTGTAAGTGAATGTAAGTTCGTGTAAGTATATGTAAGTGCATGTAAGTGCGTGTAAGTATGTGTAAGTACGTGTAAGTGCGTGTAAGTATGTGTAAGTGCATGTAAGTGCATGTAAATGCGTGTAAGTGCATGTAAGTGTGTATAAGTACGTGTATGTGCGTGTTAGTAGGTGTGAGTACGTGTAAGAGCATGTAAGTGCATGTAAGTGTGTTTATGTGCAGTTTAAGTTTGTGTAAGTGAGTGTAAGTGCATGTAAGTACGTGTAAGTGTGTGTAAGTGTGTGTAAGTGCGTGTAAGTATGTGTAAGTGTGTGTAAGTACGTGTAAGTGTATGTAAGTCCTAAAAGTGCGTGTAAGTGCATGTAAGTACCTGTAAGTGCATGTAAGCGTGTGTAAGTGCAGTTTAAATTCATGTAAGTGTGTGTAAGTGCGTATATGTGCGTGTAAGTATGTGTAAGTGTGTGTAAGTGTGGATAGGTACGTGTAAGTACAGTTAAAGTGGGTGTAGTTTTGTGTAAGTTCATGTAAGTGTGTGTAAGTACGTGTAGGTGCGTGTAAGTGCGTGTAAGTACGTGTTAGTGCGTGTAAGTGCGTCTAAGTGCGTCTAAGTGCGTGTAAGTATGTGTAAGTGCATGTAAGTGCATGTAAGTGCGTGTAAGTGTGTTTGAAGTGTGTGTAAGATCGTGTAAGAGTGTATACGTATGCATGAGAAAATAGCATTCGCTATCTGGGGTATCCGCACTATCCGTCCAGTATCCGGACAGCGGATAGTCCTTGGAGAACAACTGAGAAGGATATCCGGATACATCCGGATGTATCCGGATGTGGATATCAGCTGGAGATATGTGGCTTTTTCTGAAGGTGTCGGTGAGTATCCGGAGGTATACGCTGGTATCCATGCAAGTATCCGGATGTATCCGTACTTCTATCCGTTGAACTTTCCGGACAGTGAAAGTATCCGCAAGTATCCGAAGTATCTGGATATTTGAGGCAACTATCCGGATAGCGGATACCTGACTGGTGAATATATCCAGATTGCGGATACCTCCAAACAGGGACGAATATATCCGGATTCTCATGCCTATGTGTAAGTGTGTGCAAGTGCATGTAAGTGCGTGTAAGTGGGTGTAAGTGCGTGTTAGTGCGTGTAAGTGTGTGTAAAAGCATATAAGTGTGTGTAAGTGTGTGTAAGTGCGTGCAAGTGCATGTAAGTGCGTGTAAGTACGTGTAAGTGCATGTAAGTCCGTGTAAGTGCGTATACGTGCATGTAAGTGTGTGTAAGTATGTGTAAGTGCATGTAAGTATGAACAAGTGCATGTAAGGGCGTATAAGTGCGTATAAGTGAATGTAAGTGCGTGTAAGTGCGTGTGAGTGCGTGTGTGTGCGTGTAAGCATGTCTAAGTGCGTGTAAGTGTGTATAAGTGCGTGTAAGTGTGTGTCGGTATGTGTAAGTGTGTGTAAGTGTGTGTAAGTGCATGTAAGTGTGTGTAAGTTTGTGTAAGTGCGTGTAAATGCGTGAAAGTATGTGTAAGTGCGTGTAAGTGTATGTAAGTGCAAGTAAGTATGTATAAGTGCGTGTAAGAGCGTGCAAGAGCGTGTGAGAGTAGGTAAGTGTGTATAAGTGTGTGTAAGTGCGTGTAAGTATGTGTAAGTATATGTAAGTGTGTGTAAGTGCATGTAAGTTCGTGTAAGTGTGTGTAAGTGCGTGTAAGTACGTGTAAGTTTGTGTAAGTGTGTGTAAGTGTGTGCAAGTATGTGTTAGTGTGTGTATGTGTGTGTAAGTGTATGTAAGTACGTGTAAGTACATGTAAGTGCGTGTAAGTGCGTGTAAGTATGTGTAAGTATATGTAAGTGTGTGTAAGTGCATGTAAGTTCGTGTAAGTGTGTGTAAGTGCGTGTAAGTACGTGTAAGTTTGTGTAAGTGTGTGTAAGTGTGTGTAAGTGCATGTAAGTGCGTGTAAGTACATGTAAGTGCGTCTAAGTGCATGTAAGTGTATATAAGTGCGTGTAAGTGCGTGTAAGTGGGTCTTAGTGTGTGTAACTGTGTGTAAGTGTGTGTAAGTGCGTGTAAGTGCGTGTAAGTATGTGTAAGTGCATGTAAGTGTGGTGTACGTGCGTGTAAGTTCGTGTAAGTGCATGTTAGTACGTAGAAGTGTGTGTAAGTGCGTGTAAGCAAGTGTGAGTACATGTAAGTATGTGTAAGTACGTGTAAGTGCGTGTAAGTGCGTATAAGTCCCTGTAAGTATCTGTTAGTGCGTATAAGTGTGTGTAAAAGCACGTAAGTGTGTATAAGTACATGTAAGTGCGTGTAAGTGCATGTAAGTGCATGTAAGTGCATATAAGTATGTGTGTAAGTGCGTGTAAGTGTGTGTAAGTACGTGTAAGTGTGTGTAAGTGCATGTAAGTGCATATAAGTATGTGTGTAAGTGCGTGTAAGTGTGTGTAAGTACGTGTAAGTGTGTGTAAGTACACGTAAGTGCGAGTAAGTGCCTGTAAGTACATGTAAGTGCATGTAAGTACGTGTAAGTTTATGTAAGTACGTGTAACTACGTATAAGTGCGTGTAAGTGCATATAAGTGTGTGTAAGTGCGTGTTAGTGCGGTTCAAGTTTGTATAAGTGCATGTAAGTGTGTGTAAGTGTGTGTAATTGTGTATACGTGCGTCAAAGTGCGTGTAAGTGCGTGTAGGTGCAGTTTAAGTGGGTGTAATTTTGTGTATGTTCGTATAAGTGCGTGTAAGTGCGTATAAGTGCGTGTAACTGGGTGTTAGTACAACTAAGTACGCGTAAGTGCGCGTAAGTGCATGTAAGTACGTGTAAGTGTGTGTAAGTGTGTGCAAGTATGTGTTAGTGTGTGTATGTGTGTGTAAGTGTATGTAAGTACGTGTAAGTACATGTAAGTGCGTGTAAGTGCGTGTAGGTGCGTGTAGGTGCGTGTAAGTGTGTGTAAGTACATGTAAGTATGTATAAGTACGTCTAAGTGCATGTAAGTGTGTGTAAGTGTGTGTAAGTGCATGTAAGTGTGAGTAAGTGTGTGTAAGTGTGTGTAAGTACGTGTAAGTGCATGTAAGTGCGTGTAAGTGCATATAAGTGCGTGTAAGTGTGGTTTAAGTGTGTGTAAGTTTGTGTAAGTGCGTGTAAGTACGTACAAGTATGTGTAAGTGCGTGTAAGTGCGTGTAAGTACGTGTAAGTGCGTGTAAGTGCGTGTAAGTATGTGTAAGTATGTGTTAGTGCGTGTTAGTGCGTGGAAGTGTGTGTAAAAGCGTTTAAGTGCGTGTAAGTGTGTGTAAGTGCATGTTAGTGCGTATAGGTGCATGTAAGTGCGTGTAAGTGCATGTAAATGCGTGTAAGTGCGTGTAAGTGCGTGTACGTGTGTGTAAGTGTGTGTAAGTACGTGTAAGATTGTAGAAGTGCGTGTAAGTGTGTGTAAGTGCGTGTCAGCATGTGTAAGTGCGTGTAAGTGCGTGTAAGTGCGTGTACGTGTGTGTAAGTGTGTGTAAGTACGTGTAAGATTGTAGAAGTGCGTGTAAGTGTGTGTAAGTGCGTGTCAGCATGTGTAAGTGCGTGTACGTTTGTGTAAGTACATGTAAATGCGTGTAAGTGTGTGTAAGTGCATGTAAGTACGTGTCAGTGCATGTAATTATGTGTAAGTGCGTGTAAATGTGTAAGAGAGCGTGTAAGTGTGTGTAAGTGTGTGTAAGTACATGTAAATGCGTGTAAGTGTGTGTAAGTGCATGTAAGTACGTGTCAGTGCATGTAATTATGTGTAAGTGCGTGTAAGGTCGTATCAGAGCGTGTAAGAGTGTGTAAGTGTATGTAAGTGCGTGTAAGTGCATGTAAGTGTGTGTATATGCATGTAAGTGCGTGTAAGTGTCTGTAAGTTCGTGTAAGTGTGTGTAAGTATGTGTAAGTGTGTGTAAGTACGTGTAAGTGCGAGTAAGTACGTGGAAGTGTAAGAAAGTACGTGTAAGTATGTGTAAGTACGTGTAAGTGCGTGTAAGTGCGTGTAAGTGCGTGTAACTGTGTGTACGTACATGTAAGTGCGTGTATTTTCGTGCAAGCGTGTGTAAGTATGTGTTAGTTCGTCTAAGTACGTGTAAGTTCCTGTAAGTGCGTGTAAGTGCGTGTAAGTGCATGTAAGTACATGTAAGTGTGTGTAAGTGTGTATAAGTGTGTATAAGTACGTGTACGTGTGTGTAAGTACATGTAAGTACGTATAAGTACGTGTAAGTGTGTGCAAGTGCATGTTAGTGTGTGTAAGTACGTGTAAGTGCATGGAAGTGTGTGTAAGTGTGTGTAAGTACGTGCAAGTACGTGTAAGTGCGTGTAAGTGCGTGTAAGTGCGTGTAAGTGCGTGTAAGTGTGTGTAAGTGCGTGTAAGTGTGTGTAAGTGCATGAAAGTGCGTGTAAGTACATGTAAGTGTGTGTAAGTACGTGTAAGTGCGTGTAAGTGCGTGTAAGTGCGTGTAAGTGTGTGTAAGTGCGTGTAAGTGTGTGTAAGTGCATGAAAGTGCGTGTAAGTACATGTAAGTGTGTGTAAGTACGTGTAAGTGCGTGTAAGTATGTATTAGTTTGTGTAAGTGAATGTAAGTTTGTGTAAGTGTGTGTAAGTACGTGTAAGTGTGTGTAAGTATGTGTAAGTGCGTGTAAGTGCGTGTAAGTATGTGTAAGTGCGTTTAAGTGCGTGTAAGTGCGTGTAAGTGCATGTATGTATGTATAAGTACGTGTAAGTGCGTGTAAGTACGTTTAAGTGCGTCTAAGTGCGTGTAAGTACGTGTAAGTGCATGTAAGTGCATGTAAGTGCGTGTAAGTGTGTTTGAAGTGTGTGTAAGATCGTGTAAGTGCGTATACGTATGCATGAGAAAACAATATCCGCTATCCGGGGTATCCGCACTATCCGTCCAGTATCCGGATAGCGGATAGTCCCTGGAAAAAAATATAGAAGGATATCGGGATACATCCGGATGTATCCGGATGTGGATATCAGCTGGAGATATGTGGCTTTTTCCGAAGGTGTCGGTGAGTATCCGGAGGTATACGCTGGTATCCATACAAGTATCCGGATGTATCCGTACATCTATCCGTTGAACTTTCTGGATAGTGAAAGTATCCGCAAGTATCCGTAAGTATCCAAATATTTGAGGCAACTATCCGGATAGCGGATACCTGACTGGCGAATATATCCGGATTGCGGATACCCCAAAAAAGGGATGAATATATCCGGATTCTCATGCCTATGTGTAAGTGCGTGTAAGTGCGTGTAAGTACATGTAGGTGCATGTAAGTGGGTGTAAGTGCGTGTTAGTGCGTGTAAGTGTGTATAAAAGCGTATAAGTGTTTGAAAGTGTGTGGAAGTACGTGTAAGTGCATGTAAGTGCGTGTAAGTGCATGTAAGTGTGTGTAAGTGCATGTAAGTGCGTGTAAGTGCGTATACGTGCGTGTAAGTGCGTATAAGTATGTGTAAGTGCATGTAAGTATGAATAAGTGCATGTAAGGGCGTATAAATACGTGTAAGTGCGTGTAAGTGCGTGTAAGTGCGTGTGAGTGCGTGTGAGTGCCTGTAAGTATGTGTAAGTGTGTGTAAGTGCGTGTAAGTGCGTTGAAGTGTGTGTCATTATGTGTAAGTGCGTATAAGTGTGTGTAAGTGCATGTAAGTGCGTGTAAGTTTGTGTAAGTGCGTATAAATGCGTGAAAGTGCATGTAAGTGCGTGTAAGTAAATGTAAGTGCAAGCAAGTATGTATAAGTGCGTGTAAGAGCATGCAAGAGCATGTGAGAGCGTGTAAGTGCGTATAAGTACGTGTAAGTGCGTGTAAGTGTGTGTAAGTATGTGTAAGTGCGTGTAAGTGCATGTAAGTTCGTGTAAGTGTGTCTAGGTGCGTGTAAGTACGTGTAAGTTTGTGTAAGTGTGTGTAAGTATGTGTAAGTGCGTGTAAGTGCGTGTAAGTGCGTGTAAGTGCATGTAAGTGCAAGAAAGTGTGTGTAAGTATGTGCAACTGCGTGTAAGTGCGTGTATGTGTGTGCAAGTATGTGTAAGTACGTCTAAGTGCATGTAAGTGCATGTAAGTGCGTTTAAGTATGTATAAGTGCGTATAAGTGCGTATAAGTAAGTGTAAGTGCGTATAAGTTCGTATAAGTGCATGCAAGTACGTGTAAGTGCGTGTAAGTGTGGTGTAAATGCATGTAAGTGCATATTAGTGCGTATACGTATATGTAAGTATGTGTAAGTGCGTGTAAGTGCGTATAAGTGCATATAAGTGCATATAAGTGCGTGTAAGTGTGTGTTAGTGTGTGTAAGTGTATGTAAAAGTGTGTAAGTACGTGTAAGTGCGTATAAGTGCTTGTAAGTGCTTGTAAGTGTGTGTAAGTGCATGTAAGTGTGTATAAGTGTGTGTAAGTGTATGTAAGTGCGTGTAAGTGTATGTAAGTGTGTGTAAGTGCATGTAAGTGTGTATAAGTGTGTGTAAGTGTATGTAAGTGCGTGTAAGTGTATGTAAGTATGTGTAAGTGTGTATAAGAGCGTGTAAGTGTGTGTAAGTGTGTATAAGTGTGTGTAAGTGCGTGTAAGTGTGTAAAGGTGCGTGTAGGTACGTGTAAGTGTGTGTAAGTGTGTGTAAGTATGTGTAAGTGCGTGTAAGTACGTGTAAGTAAGTGTAATGTAGTTGTAAGTGTAATAAGTGCGTGTAAGTGTGTGTAAGTGTGTATAAGTGTGTGTAAGTGCATGTAAGTGTGAGTAAGTGCGTGTAAGTACGTGTAAGTAAGTGTAAGTGCGTGTAAGTGCATATAAGTGCGTGTAAGTGCGTGTAACTGCGTCTAAGTGCGTGTAAGTGCGTGTAAGTGCGTGTAAGTGCGTGTAAGTATGTGGAAGTGCATGTAAGTGTGGTGTAAGTGCGTATAAGTTTGTGTAAGTGCATGTTAGTATGTAGAAGTGTGTGTAAGTGCATGTAAGTGTGTGTAAGTGCGTGTAAGTGTGTGTAAGTGCGTGTAAGTGCGTGTAAGTGTGTATAAGTGCGTGTAAGTGTCTGTTAGTGTGTATACGTGTGTGTAAAGGCGTGTACCTGTGTGTAAGTACATGTCAGTGCGTGTAAGTATATGTACGTGCATGTAAGTGCATGTAAGTATGCGTGTAAGTGCATGTAAGTGTGAGTAAGTGCGTGTAAGTACGTGTAAGTGCACGTAAGTGCGTGGAAGTGCGTGTAAGTGCGTGTAAGTACGTGTAAGTTTATGTAAGTGCGTGTAAATACGTGTAAGTGCGTGTAAGTGCATATAAGTGTGTGTAAGTGCGTGTAAGTGCGGTTTAAGTTTGTGTAAGTGCGTGTAACTGCGTGTAAGTGTATGTAAGTGTGTATAAGTTTGTCTGAGTGCGTGTAAGTGCGTGTAAGTGCACTTTAAGTGGGTGTAATTTTGTGTAAGTTTGTACAAGTGCGTGTAAGTGCGTATAAGTGCGTGTAAGTGAGTGTAAGTGCAACTAAGTACGCGTAAGTGCGCGTAAGTGCGTGTAAGTGTGTGTAAGTGTGTGTAAGTATGTGTAAGTGCGTGTAAGTACGTGTAAGTGCGTATAAGTGCGTGTAAGTGAGTGTAAGTGCAACTAAGTACGCGTAAGTGCGCGTAAGTGCGTGTAAGTGTGTGTAAGTGTGTGTAAGTATGTGCAAGTACGTGTTAGTGTGTGTATGTGTGTGTAACTGTATGTAAGTGCGTGTAAGTACATGTAAGTACGTGTAAGTGCGTGTAGGTGCGTGTAGGTACGTGTAAGTGTGTGTAAGTGCATGTAAGTGCGTATAAGTGCGTGTTAGTGCATGTAAGTACGTGTAAGTGTGTGTAAGTTTGTGTAAGTACGTGTAAGTGCATGTAAGTGCGTGTAAGTGCATGTAAGTGCGTGTAAGTGTAGTCCAAGTGTGTGTAAGTTCGTGTAAGTGCGTGTAAGTACGTTCAAGTACGTGTAAGTGCGTGTAAGTGCATGTAAGTACGTGTAAGTGCGTGTAAGTGCGTGTACGTACATGTAAGTATGTGTAAGTGCATGTTAGTGCGTGTTAGTGTGTGTAAAAGCGTTGAAGTGCGTGTAAGTATGTGTAAGTGCATGTAAGTGCGTGTAAGTGCATGTAAGTACGTGTAAGAGCATGTAAGTGCGTCTAAGTGCGTATAAGTGCGTGAAAGTATGTGTAAGTGCGTGGAAGTACGTACAAGTTTGTATAAGTGCATGTAAGTGTGTGTAAATGGATGTCAGTACGTGTAAGTGCGTGTACGTTTGTGTACGTACGTGTAAATGCGTGTAAGTATGTGTAAGTGCATGTAAGTACGTGTAAGTGCATGTAGTTATGTGTAAGTGCGTGTAAGGTCGTATCAGAGTGTGTAAGGGTGTGCAAGTGCGTGTAAGTGCATGTAAGTGCATGTAAGTGTGTGTATGTGCTTGTAAGTGCATGTAAGTTTCTGTAAGTTTGTGTAAGTACGTGTAAGTGCGTGTAAGTGCGTGTAAGTGCGTGCAAGTGCGTGTAAGTACAAGAAAGTGCGTATAACTATGTATAAGTACGTGTAAGTGCGTGTAACTGCATGTAACTGCGTTTACGTACATGTAAGTGCGTGTAAGTATGTGTAAGCGCGTGTAAGTACGTGTTAGTTTGTATAAGTATGTGTAAGTTCTTGTAAGTGCGTGTAAGTATGTGTAAGTGCATGTAAGTGCGTATAAGTGCGTGTAAGTGTGTGTAAGTGCGTGTACACGTGTGTAAGTACATGTAAGTACGTATAAGTACGTGTAAGTGTGTGTAAGACCATGTAAGTGTGTGTAAGTACGTGTAAGTGCATGGAAGTGTGTGTAAGTGTGTGTAAGTATGTGTAAGTATGTGTAAGTGCATGTAAGTGCATGTAAGTGCGTGTAAGTACGTGTAAGTATGTGTAAGTACGTGTAAGTATGTGTAAGTTTGTGTAAGTGAATGTAAGTTCGTGTAAGTGTGTGTAAGTGCATGTAAGTGCGTGTAAGTACGTGTAAGTACGTGTAAGTGCGTGTAAGTATGTGTAAGTGCATGTAAGTGCATATAAATGCGTGTAAGTGCATGTAAGTGTGTATAAGTACGTGTACGTGCGTGTTAGTAGGTGTGAGTACGTGTAAGAGCATGTAAGTGCATGTAAGTGTGTGTAAGTGCAGTTTAAGTTTGTGTAAGTGAGTGTAACTGCATGTAAGTACGTGTAAGTGTGTGTAAGTGTGTGTAAGTGCGTGTAAGTACATGTAAGTGCGTGTAAGTACGTGTAAGTGTGTGTAAGTGCTAAAAGTGCGTGTAAGTGCATGTAAGTACGTGTAAGTGCATGTAAGCGTGTGTAAGTGCAGTTTAAATTCATGTAAGTGTGTGTAAGTGCGTATAAGTGCGTGTAAGTATGTGTAAGTGCGTGTAAGTGCGTGTAAGTGCGTGTAAGTACGTGTAAGTGTGTGTAAGTGCTAAAAGTGCGTGTAAGTGCATGTAAGTACGTGTAAGTGCATGTAAGCGTGTGTAAGTGCAGTTTAAATTCATGTAAGTGTGTGTAAGTGCGTATAAGTGCGTGTAAGTATGTGTAAGTGTGTGTAAGTGTGTGTAGGTGCGTGTAAGTATAGTTAAAGTGGGTGTAATTTTGTGTAAGTTCATGTAAGTGTGTGTAAGTGCGTGTAGGTGCGTGTAAGTGTGTGTACGTACGTGTAAGTGCGTGTAAGTGCGTCTAAGTGCGTCTAAGTGCGTGTAAGTATGTGTAAGTGCATGTAAGTGCATGTAAGTGCGTGTAAGTGTGTATACGTATGCATGAGAAAACAATATCAGCTATCCGGGGTATCCGCACTATCCGTCCAGTATCCGGACAGCGGATAGTCCCTGGAAAACAACTTGGAAGGATATCCGGATACATCCGGATGTATCCGGATGTGGATATCAGCTGGAAATATGTGGCTTTTTCTGAAGGTGTCGGTGAGTATCCGCAGGTATACGCTGGTATCCATACAAGTATCCGGATGTATCCGTACTTCTATCCGTTGAACTTTCCGCATAGTGCAAGTATCCGCAAGTATCCGTAAGTATCCAGATATTCGAGGCAACTATCCGGATAGTGGATACCTGACTGGTGAATATATCCGGCATGCGGATACCTCCAAAAAGGGACAAATATATCCGGATTCTCATGCCTATGTGTAAGTGCGTGTAAGTGCGTGTAAGTGCATGTAAGTGCGTGTAAGTGGGTGTAGGTGCGTGTTAGTGCGTGTAGGTGTGTGTAAAAGCGTATAAGTGTGTGTAAGTGTGTGTAAATGCGTGTAAGTGCATGTAAGTGCGTGTAAGTGCATGTAAGTGCGTGTAAGTGCATGTAAGTGTGTGTAAGTGTGTGTAAATGCGTGTAAGTGCATGTAAGTGCGTGTAAGTGCATGTAAGTGCGTGTAAGTGCATGTAAGTGCGTGTAACTGCGTATAAGTGCGTGTGAGTGTGTGTAAGTATGTGTAAGTACATGTAAGTATGAATAAGTGCATGGAAGGGCGTATACGTGCGTGTAAGTGCGTGTAAGTGCGTGTAAGTATGTGTGAGTACGGGTGAGTACGTGTAAGTATGAAAAAGTGCGTGTAAGTGCGTGTAAGTGTGTGTCAGTACGTGTAAGTGCGTGTAAGTGTGTGTAAGTGCATGTAAGTGCGTGTAAGTTTGTGTAAGTGCGTGTAAATGCGTGAAAGTACGTGTAAGTACGTGTAAGTGCATGCAAGTGCATGTAAGTATGAATAAGTGTGTGTAAGAGCGTGCAAGAGCGTGTGAGAGCATGTATGTGCGTATAAGTGCGTGTAAGTGCGTGTAAGTGTGTATAAGTATGTGTAAGTGCGTGTAAGTGCATGTAAGTGCATGTAAGCACGTGTAAGTACGTGTAAGTTTGTGTAAGTGTATGTAAGTATGTGTAAGTGCGTGTAAGTACATGTAAGTGCATGTAAGTGCGTGTAAGTGCGTGTAAGTGCAAGAAAGTACGTGCGTGTAAGTGCGTGTAAGTGTGTGTAAGTGCGTGTAAGTGCCTGTAAGTACTTGTAAGTACGTGTAAGTGCGTATAAGTGCGTACAAGTGTGTCTAAGTGCGTGTAAGTACGTACAAGTGCGTGTAAGTGCGTGTAAGTGCAGTTTAAGTTCGTGTAAGTGCGTGTAAGTGCATGTAAGTGCATGTAAGTATGTGTAAGTGTGTATAAGTGCATGTAAGTGCGTGTAAGTGCGTGTAAGTGCATGTAAGTGCATGTAAGTATGTGTAAGTGTGTATAAGTGCATGTAAGTGCGTGTACGTACGTGTAAGTACGTGTAAGTACGTGTAAGTACAAGTAAGTGCGTGTAAGTACGTGTTAGTGCATGTAAGCACGTGTAAGTGCGTGTAAGTGCGTGTAAGTGCGTGTAAGTGGGTGTAAGTGCGTGTAAGTGCAACTAAGTGCGTGTAAGCACGTGTCAGTGCATGTAAGTGTGTGTAAGTGCGTGTAAGTGTGTGTAAGTGGATGTAAGTGCGTGTAAGTGTGTGTAAGTACGTGTAAGTTCGTGTAAGTGCGTGTAAGTGCATGTAAGTGTGTGTAAGTGCGTGTAAGTGTGTGTAAGTGGATGTAAGTGCGTGTAAGTGTGTGTAAGTACGTGTAAGTTCGTGTAAGTGCGTGTAAGTGCATGTAAGTGACTGTAAGTGCTTGTAAGTGTGTGTAAGTGCGTGTAAGTGCGGTTTAAGTTCGTGTAAGTGCGTGAAAGTGCGTGTAAGTGCATGTAAGTGTGTTTATGTACGTGTAAGTGCGTATAAGTGCAGTTTAAGTGGATGTAACTTTGTGTATGTTCATGTAAGTACGTGTAAGTACGTGTAAGTGTGTGTATGTATGTGTAAGTGTGTGTAAGTATGTGTAAGTGCGTATAAGTGCATGTAAGTGTGTGCCGGTATGTATAAGTGCGTGTTAGTGCATGTAAGTATCTGTAAGTGCGTGTAAGAGCATGTAAGTACGTGTAAGTGTGTGTAGGTGCATGTAGGTGCCTGTAAGTGTGTGTAAGTACATATAAGTGTGTATACGTGCGTTTAAGTGCGTGTAAGTGCATGTAAGTGCATGTAAGTGTGGTTTAAGTGCGTGTAAGTTAGTGTAAGTGCGTATACGTGCGTATAAATGTGTATACGTATGTGTGAATGCATGTAAGTGCGTATAAGTGTAAGTGTGTATAAGTGTGTGTAAGTGTGTGTAAGTTTGTGTACGCGTATATTAGTGCGTGTAAAAGCGTGTAAGTGTGTGTAAGTACGTGTAAGTGCATGTAAGTGCATGTAAGTGTGTGTAAGTGTGTGCAAGTACGTGTAAGTGTGTGTAAGTATGTGTAAGTGCGTGTTAGTATATGTAAGTACGTATAAGTGTGTGTAAGTACGTGTAAGTGTGTATAAGTGCGTATTAATGCGTGTAAGTGCGTGTAAGTGCATGTGAGTGCGTGTGAGTGCGTGTAAGTATGTGTAAGTATGTGTAAGTGCGTGTAAGTATATGTAAGTACATGTGAGTGTGTGTAAGTGCGTGTATGTGCGTGAAAGTGTGTGTAAATGCGTGTAAGTTTGTGTAAGTGCGTGTAAGTGCGTTTAAGTATGTGTAAGTGCATGTAAGCACGTGTAAGTGCGTGTAAGTTTGTGTAAGTGCGTGTAAGTACGTGTAAGTGTGTGTAAGTGCATGTATGTGTGTCTAAGTGCGTGTAAGTGCGTGTAAGTGCAGTTTAAGTGGGTGTTGTTTTGTGTATGTTTGTGTAAGTACGTATAAGTGCGTGTAAGTGCATGTAAGTGAGCGTAAGTGCGACAAAGTACGTGTAAGTACGTGTAAGTGCGTGTAAGTGCGTATATTGCGTGCAAGTACGTGTAAGTGCGTGTTAGTGTGTGTAGGTGTGTGTAAGTGCGTGTAAGTACGTGTAAGTATGTATAAGTACGTGTATGTGCATGTAGGTGCGTGTAGGTGCCTGTAAGTGCGTGTAAGTACATGCAAGTGCGTGTAAGTGCGTGTAAGTGTGCGTAAGTGTGTATAAGTGCATGTGAGTATGTAGAAGTGCGTCTAAGTGCATGTAAGTGCATGTAAGTGTGTGTAAGTGCCAGTAAGTGCATATAAATGTGGTTTAAGTACGTGTAAGTTCGTGTAATTGCGTGTAAGTGCATACAAGTATGTGTAAGTGCGTGTAAGTTCGTGTACGTGCGTGTAAGTGCGTGTAAGTGTGTGTAAGTACGTGTAAGTTCGTGTAATTGCGTGTAAGTGCATACAAGTATGTGTAAGTGCGTGTAAGTTCGTGTACGTGCGTGTAAGTGCGTGTAAGTGTGTGTAAGTACGTGTAAGTGCGTGTTAGTACGTGTAATTGTATGTAGAAGTGTGTAAGTGCGTGTAAGTGCGTCTAAGAGCATGTAAGTACGTGTAACTGCATGTAAGTACGTGTAAGTGCGTGTAAGTGTGTGTAAGTGCGTGTAAGTACATGTAAGTACGTATAAGTACGTGTAAGTGCATGTAAGTGTGTGTAAGTGCGTGTAAGTGTGCATAAGTGTGTGTAAGTATGTGTGAGTACGTGTGAGTGCGTGTAAGTATATGTAAGTGCGTGCAAGTGTGTGCAAGTGTGTATACGTACACCTGAGTGCATATAAGTGTGTATAAGTGTGTGTAAGTACGTGTATGTTTGTGTTAGAACTTTTAAATGCGTGTAAGTACGTGTAAGAGTGTGTAAGTACGTATCAGTATGTGGAAGTGCGTGTAAGGTCGTGTAAGAGCGTGTAAGAGCGCATAAGTGCGTGTAAGTGTGTGTGAGTGCCTGTAAGTATGTGTAAACTCGTGTAAGTGAATGTAACTTTGTGCAAGTACGTATAAGTGCGTGTAAGTGCGTGTAAGAGCATGTAAGTGCGTGTAAGTGTGTGTAAGTGCGTGTAAGTACCTGTAAGTGCGTATAAGTGCGTGTAAGTGCGTGTAAGTGCGTGTAAGTATGTGTACATTTGTGTAAATTTGTGTAAGTGAATGTAAGTTCGTGTAAGTGGGTGTAAGTGTGTGTAATTGCGTGTAAGTGCGTGTAAGAGTGTGTAAGTGCGTGTAAGTTCATGTAAGTGCGTGTAAGTACGAGTATGGGTGTAAGTGTGTGTAAGTGCGTGTAAGTGTGTGTAAGTACGTGTTAGTTTGTGTAAGTGAATGTAAGGTCGTGTAAGTGCGTATAAGTGTGTGTAAGTGCATGTAAGTGCATGTAAGTATGTGTAAGTGCGTGTAAGTGGGTGTAAGTCTGTGTAAGTGTGTGTAAGTGCGTGTAAGTGCATGTAAGTACGTGCAAGTGTGTGTAAGTACATGTAGGTATGTGTAAGTACGTGTAAGTGCGTGTAAGTGCATGTAAGTACGTGCAAGTGTGTGTAAGTACATGTAGGTATGTGTAAGTACGTGTAAGTGCGTGTAAGTACGTGTTAGTGTGTATGAGTGCGTGTAAGAGCGTGTAAGTGCATGTAAGTGTATGTAAGTATAGTTTAAGTTCGTGTAAGTATAGGTAAGTGCGTGTAAGTGCGTGTAAGTATGTGTAAGTACGTTTAAGTGCATATACGTGCGTGTAAGTGCAGTTTAAGTGGATGTAATTTTGTGTAATTTTGTGTAAGTGCGTGTAAGTGTGTGTAAGTGCATGTAAGTGCGTGTACGTACGTGTAAGTGTGTGTAAGTATGTGTAAGTATGTGTAAGTGCGTATAAGTGCGTGTAAGTGTGTACAAGTGCGTGTAAGAGTGTATTTTAGTGCATATAAGTATGTATAAGTGCGTGTAAGTGCGTGTAAGTGCGTATAAGTGCGTGTAAGTGTGTACAAGTGCGTGTAAGAGTGTATTTTAGTGCATATAAGTATGTATAAGTGCGTGTAAGTGCGTGTAAGTGCGTATAAGTGTGTGTAAGTGCGTGTGGGTATGTGTAGGTGTGTGTAAGTACGTATATATACATGTAAGTGCGTGTAAGTATGTGTAAGTACGTATACATGCGTCTAAGTGTGTGTAAGTTTGTGTAAGTACGTGTAAGTACCTGTAAGTGCGTGTAAGTGCGTATACGTGTGTGTAAGTATGTGTAAGTGCGTCTAAGTGCGCGTTAGTGCGTATGAGTGCGTGTAAGAGCATGTAAGTGCATGTAAGTGCGTGTAAAATGCGGTTTAAGTTCATGTAAGTGTGTGTAAGTGCTAAAAGTGCGTGTAAGTACGTATAAGTGTGTGTAAGTGCATGTAAGTACGTGTAAGTGTAGTTTAAGTTCATGTAAGTGCGTGTAAGTACGTATAAGTATGTATAAGTGCGTGTAAGTACGTGTAAGTATGTGTAAATGCGTGTAAGTGCGTGTAAGTGTGTGTAAGTACGTGTAAGTTCGTGTAAGTGCGTGTAAGTGCGTGTAAGTGCGTGTAAGTGCATGTACACGCATCTAAGTGTGTGTAAGTGCGTGTAAGTATAGTTTAAGTGGGTGCTATTTTGTGTAAGTTCGTGTAAGTGCGTGTAAGTGCGTGTAAGTGCATCTAAGTGAGTGTAAGTGCGACTAAGTGCGTGTAAATACATGTAAGTGCGTGTACGTGTGTATAAGTACGTACAAGTACATGTAAGTGTGTGTTAGTGTGTGTATGTGTGTGTGAGTACGTGTAAGTGTGTGTAAGTGTGTGTAAGTGCGTGTAAGTGCATGAAGGTGCATGTAGGTGCGTGTAAGTGCGTGTCAGTACGTGTAAGTGCATGTACGTGTGTGTTAGTGTGTGTAGGTACGTATAAGTGCATGTAAGTACGTGTAAGTTTGTCTACGTGCATGTAAGTGCGTGTAAGTGCGTGTAAGTGCATGTAAGTGCGTAGAAGTGTGGTTTAAGTACGTGTAAGTTCGTGTAACTGCATGTAATTACATACAAGTGTGTATAAGTACGTGTAAGTGTGTGTAAGTTCGTGTATGTTTGTGTAAGTGTGTGTAAGTGAATGTAAGTGCGTGTAAGTGCGTGTTAGTATGTGTAAGTGCAAGTAGAAGTGTGTAAGTGCGTGTAAGTGCGTGTAAGAGTATGTAAGTACGTGTAACTGCATGTAAGTGCGTGTAAGTGCGTGTAAGTATGTGTAAGTGCGTGTAAGTGCATGTAAGTACGTGAAAGTATGTGTAAGTGCGTGTAAGTGTGTGTAAGTGTGTGTAAGTTCGTGTAAGTGCGTATAAGTG
>SZWC01001042.1:236384-271958 GCA_023375785.1 Penium margaritaceum
TGTAAGTGCGTGTAAGTGCATGTAAGTGCGTGTAAGTGCGTGTAAGTGCATGTAAGTACGTGTAAGTGTGTGTATGTGTGTGTAAGTGCGTGTAAGTGCGTGTAAGTGCATGTAAGTACGTGTAAGTGTGTGTATGTGTGTGTAAGTGCGTGTAAGTGCGTGTAAGTGCCTTTTAGTGCGTATAAGTGCGTGTAAGTGCGTGCAAGTGCGTGTGAGTGTGATTTAGGTGCGTGTAAGTTCGTGTAAGTGCGTGTAAGTACGTGTAAGTGCACGTAAGTACGTGTAAGTACATGTAAGTGCATGTAAGTACGTGTAAGTGTGTGTAAGTGCGTTTAAGTGCCTGTGAGTGTGTGTAAGTGCGTATAAGTGTGTGTAAGTACGTGTAAGTGCGTATAAGTGTATGTAAATGCGTGTAAGTACGTGTAAGTACGTGTAAGTGCGTGTAAGCATGTGTAAGTACGTGTAAGTACGTGTGACTGCGTGTTAGTATGTGTAAGTGCGTGTAAGTGAGTGTAAGTGCGTGTAAGTCCGTATAAGTGCATGTAAGTACGAGTAAGTGCGTGTAAGTACATGGAAGTGCGTGTAAGTGCGTGTAAGTGTGTATAAGTGCAGGTAAGTATGTGTGAGTGCAGTTTAAGTGGGTGTAACTTCGTGTAAGTTTTTGTAAATGCGTGTAAGTGTGTGTAAGTGCGTGTAAGTACGTGTAAGTACGTTTAAGTGTGTGTAAGTGCGTGTAAGTGCGTGTATGTGCGTGCAAGTGTGTGTAAGTGTGTGTAAATGCGCGTAAGTGCGTGTAAGTGTGTGTAAGTGCCTGTTAGTGCGTATAAGTGCGTGTAAGTGCGTGCAAGTGCATGTAAGTGTGGTTTAAGTGCGTGTAAGTTCGTGTAAGTACGTGTAAGTTCGTGTAAGTGCATGCAAGTTTGTGTAAGTGCGGGAAAGTATGTGTAAGTATGTGTAAGTGTGTGTAAGTACGTGTCAGTGCGTGTAAGTGTGTTGATGCCCCCAATTTTGCCGCGTCCCTGATTTTTCCGTGGACGGCAACTTTCCGCGGATCCCCGCGGACTACTCACTTTACTAGTGTATTTTTACTACGAGGGATCAGAAATACGCGGTTGTCGCCCTCAGGCTAGAGACTACTCCGCGGACCACGAGTCTGGGATCGCTGCGTATACACCTTATGAGAAATGGCACTCCGCGAGCCACTAGAATACGACAACCCACAACGGGAAAATCCCCTTTGTATCAGCTATTCCGCGGACCCTGGTTGTAGACTTCTGCGCAGGCACCTCACCGATGAGTGATGCTCCGCGTTCCACTTCTTCCCACACGAGAGTCCACCACCTCGTGGCATCCGACTCCTCTCCGCGGAACCCCGTTCCGCGGACGTGTGCAAGCAAGGGACACCGCCGGCAGCCCACCTCACTCGGACTTTTGGTTCCTCACACACCTACTCCCATAGTCCGCGGACCGCACTCTGAGAGCGACTGAGGACGAGAGGGTAGTGGGCGAAGCACAGGAATGACAGTAGGCCAATGACTTTGATCAAGCTGATTGCGGAGTACATGGAATACTTTGGAAGGCAAGCAAGTCTGAGTTGCACTTCTCCTACTGCTAGTGAGGCCCCTTTTCTACTCGGGACTCCGCGCGGTGTGTCTACACGCCGACGGTCTCATCCCTCTCACATCCTCCTACTCCTTCTACTTGGACTCCACGCGGTGCGGCTACGCACCACGGGTCTTGTCCCACACACACACACTGTCTATTCTGCTGGTCATATTCTTCATCCGCGGTTCGTACACGCGGTTCTTCGTGTTCTTCCTTGAATCTTCGTCCTCAGCGGTGCGTCTGCCGAGGCTCCTCCGTGATTGATGCTTGGTCACTTGTGTTGATTGGTCATTTCTCCTCTGATTGCTCAGTTCCTCCGCTGTCCTGCCTGCGCTTCGTCAGTGACCGCGGATTCTGTTTTGGCTTGTCCCTGTTTCCTTTGCACCGCGGCCCTTCCCTTCACGGCTTCCCGCCTGGCCACAAATTCTTCGGCTGAGAAGAACCGCCGCAGACGAATGTTCGTCTGCGGCGGCCTCTTCCACCGGTACGCTGACTCCTCCTTCCCCCCGGATCCGCGTTTACCCCTCGCTCAACCGCATCCGTGGGAGCCAGCATACCATGCGCGGACCCTCTGCCTCCTCAGTCCCTATTCCGCCGGTTACTTCTTCTGCGGAGCTGCGGCAGGATTGTGCGTGACACTGATGCCCCCAACCCCCCCCCCCTTTCTCAAGACTCTGTCCCTGAGTCTCTCAGCGCGCTTTCTGCGTGAAGTACTTGTGGGGCTTGGGACGACCTCGCTCCTGGCACGGCCTGCAGTATCTCTCCACCGCTCCTCCCCTCCGCTTGAGCTTCACCGCGCACTCATCATGGACGAATAGCCGGCATTCCTCACACCGCGCTCCGATCGTGGATGCGCCGACCAAGTTCTTGCATGAGGCGAAGTGTGGCGCGGGCTCGTACTTTTGGGAGCTTGAGTATCGGTAGATCCGTTTGCCTTCGCTGCTCCGCCCCACCTCTTTGACGCAGGATTCATATGCCAGGTCACCGCAGTGCTCGCATCGGTAGACTGTCCCCTCAAGCCGGCCAAAGCAGTTGTCCCCCGTGCAGAGGTGCTTGTTGGAGAACTTCCATTTCATCCTCCGCGGCTTGTTGCGACAGTTGCTGCAGGTCCGGATGCCCTCCTTCCCGCGTTTGCAACACCGTAGGTGGCACATGGTTCGATACATGCCACAGGATTTGCCGAACTCGGTCAGCTCCGTTTCACACCCTTCGCAGAGTGGGGCCAGAGTTTCAGTAGCGTAAGATAGTGAGGCCCTTGCTTCCACCATTTTCGCTCCCACACATCTCTGACACTGTCCGGCCCATACCGAGCTGCTCGTCACCAAGCAGCTTTGATGAGCCATCCGGCCACACTTGGTGCAGCGTTCCCCTGTGTGGACAGCCTTTATGCAGGTGGGGCAGTTTTCTGCGGCAGGTGCGGGCAGGTCCTGTTCGTCCTCATCCTCGGAATCAACCTCCTCTCCCTCTGCGGTGACATGCGTCGGCTTCCGGATCCCGAGCTCGCGTTTGATCTCTTGGCGGCACCTTCAACATTTTTCTGATCGACTCTGTTCCCCTTTTGCGTTCCGCGGCTGCTCCAGGCACTCGTCGCATATTCTTTGGTGGTATCCTTTACAGTCATGCACCCGTCTGCCCCAGCGGTGCCCACATTGAGCACACGTCTGGCGCGCCTTCTCCTTCTGGGCCTGCTCCGCCGCTGCCATCCGACCTTCCTCTTGCCATTGTCGCGTGGTGGCTCCTGTCACCGTGCGTGGCCCTTGCCGCATCCCTGCTGCCTCCTCTTCCTCCTCTTCCTCCTCATCAGGGTCCCATCCTCCTCGCGACTCTCCTCCCCCAGAGCCTGGACCGGCTCCGCCACCGGAACCTGGGCCGGCTTTGCCGCCTTCCTCCTTTTTCCGCTCCGCTTGCTCCCCTTGGTCTTCACTCATGCACCGCACACAGGTGCGGTTCCAACCAATGCAGCTCTTGGCCAGCCCTTGATGCACGGGCTGGCTGCAGACGCGGCAGATGACTTTCAGGAGCTTCTCCTTGGGCAGGTTCTCCCCACAGACGGCGCAGGGCCCCGTGTAGGCAGCCAGGGCGCGGGGGCTCATGGGGACGTTCTTCCGTGGAGCATCGCTGACTCCTTGTGGGGTTATTTCTCTACTGCCCGTCTGTTGTGATCTTGACTGCTGCTGTTCAGGTTGCTCCACTTGTTTCTGCGGCTCCTGTTGCTCCTGCTGCTCCTGCTGATCCTGCTGCTCGTGCACCGCGCGTCTTCCTTCCGCAGAGACCTCTCGCACATCACAGCCATCCGTTGGTTCCTCCGGAGGTTCCTGACTCCACACTTCCTCCTGCTCCGACACCTGGGTCTCGCACTGTTCCAGCACCTCCTCCGCGCGCCATCCCCTTGATCCCTTGCGCGCCTTTAGCGGAGGGAGTTCTCCACCTGTGCCGGGTATGTGCGTCTGCCAGGCCGGGGGTAGCAAAACCAACTCTATTGCAGGGTAGCTCCGCTCACTGAACCCATCTGGCCCTTCCAGCCACACTCGTCCCGCGTCCAATGCGGCCACGCGACACACCTGCCGCGCCTCTTCTGGTTCACGCCCTGTGCCGGGGAAGGGGCGGAGGTACACCAGGTTCCCTTCCTCAATCGCCCTGTGGTTGAGGCATCGGTTGGCGACATCACATCCACGCCAAGCTGAAACCGAGGCTATGAGGCGTGCCTCTGCCCTCACCGCGGCGGTTTTTTGCCATTGCACCCGGTACCACTCCTGCACTTCCTTGTCCCTTGCCAACTCCCGCTCCTTCTCTGAGCCCCCTTCTTGTTGCTGCTCGGGGTCCAGTGGCAGCAGTAGTGGGGACTGCGGCATGCCAAGTGCCGCGTGCGGAGGCTGCCTGAAGAGAAGGGCATGTGGCGAGAATGTGGTGGCGCGGCTAGGGGTGATGTCAATGAAGTGGGCGGTCTTCTAGAGGGTCTCCCCCCATTCTGTGGCCTCCGCGGTGGCCACTGCCCGCTCCAGGATCTCGTGCCGCTGCTCGACCTGGCCTTGGGATTGAGGTCGGTATCGTTCAGAATGCACATGCTGCACTCCCCACTCCGCGAGCTCTTCACGGAACGCTCTTGCAAATTCAGTGCCGTTGTCACTATGCACCACGCGACATCCTCCGAACTTGTAGAACACCTCTTCCCCGATGAAGCGTGCCAAACGCTCCGAGGATTTTTCGGGAACGGCCCGGACCCACATGTATTTGGTGAAATGATCCACCGCTGCAATCCATTACCGCTCTCCTTGGGCGCGGCGAGGGCGAGGTCCGTGGAAGTCAATGATGATACGGTCCAACGGCTCGCCGATGGGGGAGGGTAAGAAGAGCGGCATGTCCCGCGGTGTTATCTTACGGTGGCGTTCACATGGAGCACAGTGTTGTACAACGTCTTTCACCATTGCCAGGAGGTTTGGTATGTGCAGGATGGGAGTGAGACGCTCATTGAGTGCTTGGACGCCAGTGTGGTGGTGTTGATGGTATGCTTCGACCACCGCTCGTTGCAAGGTGGGTGGGGGCACCCAGAGGACCTGTGGCTTAGTCCGCCACAGACAGCCACCTTCCCACGTGTACTGTTCGCAGGTATGGGCGAGATCGTCCTTCTTCCTCCTGTCATATTCTACCCCCATCCGCGCCCCCAGGTCCTTGTACACCTTCTCCGCCTCCTCCTTCTGCTGTTCCTTGGTTGTGGCGCGGAGCAGGATGTGCGCGACTTGCCAGATCCTCCAGTCCTGCGTCTCGGCAGGCTTCTCCTTCGCCACCTTTCCCGCGGAGGCTTCTCCCTTCTTCTTCTTCGTCTCCTTTTCCAGCGCCGGGAGCCCCTGGGCCCGCCTCGCGTCTTGTTCCACCTTCATCGTCTGCAGACGCCGGTGGTTTTTCTCGTCATAGACGGGGGGCTCCCTGTCCCAGCTGTCCGGGGCGGGAAAGATGCGCAGAATCCCCAACGCGCGGAGTTCCCCTTCATCCCATTGGCTTCGCAGCGTTGTTTCGGGCACTGCTCCATGCCGTCGACCTCGTGCTCCGCGGACCTCACCTGCCTCTGGTTCTGCCTTCTGTTCTGATGCTACCTCGGGGAGTCGCAGCAGGCCCCGTCCCTTCATGATTGGCTGGTCCTCGTCAGGTGATGGTGACTCGCTGAGTTCGGAAATCACTACTCCACCTGCCTTCCGCTTCACCGCCGTCACCGTGGCACCTTCTTCAATCCCCTGCTTGTGTTGTGGTGTAGCGCCTGTGCTCCCGAGGAGGGGTTGAAGTTGAGCCGGGACCGATCCAGCCGGCAGTGGTACATTGCGGGATACTGCCAGGAGCAGCTCCATTGCTTGGGCGACGCTCCGCTGGACTTGTGCGAGCTGCTCCGGGTCAACAGCCTGACCCATTCCCGGGGTGGGACGGGCTTGTTTACTGCGTTTGGTGGGGGTGATGGTCGTGGAGCTGTCCTCAATGGTCCGCTTCCCTTTTTCCTAGCGGTGGGATGTTGGTGTAGTCTCTGCTGACGGCGTCTGTTTCTTCATAGCGGAGTCTTTTTGTGGCTCGGCCTCTCGGCCGACTGATTCCGCGTGAACTCGGACCGCCTGCTCCCGGGGAGCCGCGGCTGCTGTAGCTCTCTTGGCTGCACGCTGGAGCTTGGCTCTTCTGTCGAGCAGAGCCGGGGACAGAGTCAGTTGTGGGGTGTTCTTCCGCGCTCCTCTTCTGGCCGCTGCCGCCTTGGCGGATACGTCCTGGGCTTGACCCCCACTTTCCCCTTGTGCCTCTTCCTGCTGCTCTGTTGCCTGTGCCCCTGCTGCTTGTTTTGCCACGGTCGCCGCCTCCCTTGCATCTGCCGCCTCTGCCCCCGGAGCGGTTTTTGCCTCTTGTCCTGTTGGGTCTTCCACCCCGGCTTCGCGTTCCGCGACCGCAACTACGGCTTCCACCACAGCTTCTACCTCTTGCGTCGCCTTCTGCTCTGCTGCACCTTCTTCCTTCCTCCTTCGTTCTTCTGTCATCTCATACCAGAGTGCCCGCAACCGCTCCCTCATGCTTGTGAGCTCAGAGGAGTCGCGGAGATACTCTTGCGCCTCTTCAGTTTCACTGTGGGTGTGGTTCTTTTCCTCGCGACACACGTTGACTGCCTCACGGGCCCAGTGACATACTGCCTCTTCTGTCAGTGCTATGCGGGTTCCCTGACGGGCTTTCCATAACCCCTCTGCCACCTTGGTCACGGCCCGTTGGCGCGTGGCGTTGTCTTGAGTCAGCTGCCAGGCGTTGGCGATAGCGGTGAACCACTGCTCATGCTGTTGCTCCGCCGCGGAGATGGCTGCCAGTTCTGCCGCGGTATACTGCAGTCCCCACCTGCGGGAGGTGAGCCCGAATAGGTAGTCCCACCTCCAGAGTTCCGCTGTCGCCTTGCGGTCCGATACTTCCATTGTTCCTGCCGGCATGCGGGCGGCGTGGTATACCGTGAGTGCCCGGGCGCGCTCCTGGAGTAGATGTACATAGCGGCGTGTGGGATCCGCGGCCTGGTCACGGCGGACCAGGAGCCACCATTCGCGGGCAGCATCCACATTATGGTCAGGTTGTACCGTGTCCAGGAGCGTTGCCACACCCGCCATGGCCTGCGCTGGACGAAGGTTTAGGAGGTCGCCGAGCACCAAAAGGAGACGCTCGGCCCCCGCTGTCTCCAGTAACTGTACCTGTCTTGCTCGCGGCCCCAAGGCGAGGGCGGTCTTGGCCGCTCCCTTCAGTGCCACTTGCCAGGCGGGGTTGAAGGAGTCCCCCAAGCTTGCGCGGACTGCCTCCGGGAGCTCGTCGAGTAGGTGGATGATCACGCTGCTTACTACATCCAGCAGGTAATCAGTTTTGGGATGATATCCGCTGTCCCCAGAGCTTTCCTCCAGACGTATCTGTGCGCCCTCCATGATTGTGCCGGCACTGAGCAAGGGGCGTTGGGTTCCACGTGAGGCCGGTGGAGAGGAGGAGTGCGTGGTTGGTGCAAATGGGCTGGACGGTGGCGATGCTCCCGCAACTGTCATCACCACCGGGGATGCAGCAAGGCCAGATGGCAGAGGCGTACTGGGTGACGCTGCCGCTATTGCTCTGGTAAGGCTTGGTGCCAGGGGTGCCCCAAGGGATGCTGCTACGTTTGTTGCCGCAGAATGGCCCGGTGCCGGAGGGCCTCCGGGTAATGTTGCTGCTTCGAATGTCGTTGAGGCTTCCGGTGCCGCGGGGGGACCGGGTGCCGGCGGGGCTTCAGATGTTGCCGCCTCTGCTGTTGCCGCAGGATTTCGGGCCGGAGGGACTCTAGGTGACGCTACTGCTGCCGTGGACGGGCATGATGCTGGAGGTGCTCTTGGGGTTGCTTCAGATGCTGCTACCGCTGGTGACGCGGATTGTCTTGCACCAGTTGTTACACGGCCCCCGGGCTGTCGTCGGAAGGTCCGACGACAGCCCGTGTTGCTGGAATTGCGAGTAACGCGACGGGTGAACTGAGTGCCAGAAGCGGGCGGCGTGAGGACCATGGGAGAAAGGACGGAGAGTGGTTGAGCCGAAGTGAAGAGCGGGATGAACGATCGAATAACGGTAGCAAAAATGAGACTAAGAATGCCCGCTCCGAGCAATATATCCGCCTTGCGCGGCGCGAGCCAGTCGGCCGCCAGGAGCATGTCATATGTGCGGGCGTCACACACCTGCACGGTGTGCGGTGCATGCACGTTGGCCACCTAGATGGGCAGGGCCTCGATTTTGTCTGATGGGTGCATCGATGGCGCCGGTGGAGATGGAGAAGCGGAGTCGAGTGGGCACAATGAGGTGGTCGAGACGCAGGGTGCGGGCCATCCTCAGCGCGATGGTAGTATGGGTGGCGCTGGTGTCCACGATGGCCACAAATTTGCGGCCAAACACCCAGACATAACACCATGCCACGTGGATTTGCGAAAAGTTCATGCCACTCTTCGATATGGAGCTGTTCCGTATCCAGAGCATCATCTGCCGGTGTCAGGTTGCTCAAGGAACGTGCGGTGGCATCTTCCTGCGCCGCATCAGAGAGTGAGAAGATTGGGGCCTCGGTTACTGGCACCGTGACACGATCGCCGACGGTGATGAGGGCGTAGTCTTTTGTGCCCGTGGCGGATGTGAGCTGCATGACTCCCAGGGAAAATAGAAGGTTGCCGCGTCGCGGAAGGAGATAGTCCATGCCCAGGAGAACATCATAGGTCTGCGCCTGGGTCACTTGGACATCAACTGGTTCATGCAGAGTGCCCACCTGCAGGGGCAAGCCTCGTACTTCGCCATCCCCGTAATCGAGCCCTCCCGCGGAGTTACTGAACAGCCGCCGTGTTGGGATGACGCGGTCTGTCCATCCAATGAGGCAGAGGACGCAGAAGGCCACAATAGTGTGGGTCGCCCCGGTGTCGATGATGGCCAGGAACTTGCGGCCACAGATCCAGACCACACAACAGGCCACCTTGTAATGGCGGTCGTCGCGGCGGGGTGGTTCCAGGGGTTGGGGTGCCCACCCCCATTCTATTTCTTTTGTAGTTAATGCAGGTGGCATCTCTGCCACAATGCGCCGGGTGTTCTGAGTGCCATGGGGTGGAATGGTGCAGGCAAGGGAGATACCCACGGTCTAGAGGCGATGATTGGCGTTGGTAAATTCTTCTCGGAGTCACGGAGCCAGTTCGGGATGAAGGCGAAGGAAGTCAAAGAAGTTGACAGAGGCAATGGGGGTGGTGAAGAGTTTGTGGACCGGATCAGCGGAATCTGCTGCAGGGGTGAGAATAGGCTGAGGTGTAAGTGAGTTGGTCGCAACCGCTACCGCAGGCTTGGGATCAGGTTGGCGGCACTCCTCTAGGGGTCGCATGGAGCGGGCCGTGATGGCCTCTTGCTGCCAGGCCTCGGCGGCTTCTGCTTGTCGACGCAGATCGTCCTACAACTGCGTAGCTTCCTGCAGATCCCACCCACGGAGATTGATCCGACGGGCACGTGTGATGAGCTCCACTTCCTCGGGTGTTGGTGCCACCTCGGTGGTCTCGTCCTGTGCCATGGGCAAGCCTAGCTTCACGTTGCGAGCGCCGGCCGCAGGATTCTGTTGCGGATTGGGCAGAATACCCTGACCCGCTCCCTGAGCCGCCTTGTCTTGTCCCGTGGACGGCGGGTTCAGTGGCTGTAGCTGTTGCTGTTGCTGTGGCGGATGCTGTTGCTGTTGGCCGGGCCACACCTGGTTGTAGTACTGCTGCCACTGCTGGATCATGGGGTCCTGGGAAGCTGGTCCAGGGCGCGGAGCTGCTTGTCTCTTACGAGGGCAGTCCCGCGCGATGTGTTCCAGGCTTTGGCACGTGTAACAGGCTTTTGGTTTCTGCTCCTGCGGAGGTGGAGCAGGTGAGGATGAGGGTGCGTGGGTGTCGGCGCCCTGGTATTGTCGGGTCGACCGTTGCCTGGTGAAGATGTCTGTGGCGTCCCGCACCGCATCTTGCAAGGATGGGTAGCGGTCTGCAATCATGAGACTGCTGATCTCATCCGGAAGGGCGCGGATGAGGTTCTGCAAGAGAACCCACAGCGGCAGTCCTTCCCCCTGTGGACTCTTGGCCACTGAGGTCCATGTCAGGAACTGGTCCAAGAATCTGCGGATGTCGTCGTCCTTGCGCATGGCCTCCTTCTCAATCTTCCGCAGCGCTTCTTCCTTTGTCAGGTGTTTAAAGCGTTCTATGAGGGCGTTGCCAAAGTCCTCGAAAGATGGAAAAGGTGCCCGTGCGTTGTACCAGTCCACTGCTGCTCCCTGAAGGTGGAGTTCCGCGGTGGCGAGGCAGAGGTCGGGCGGAATCCGGCCGATGCTAGCATAGAGGGTGATTTGTTTGAGCCAGACCCAGGGGTCTTCCTCTAGGGCACCTTTGAAAGAATCCAGCTGGGGAATGTTGGCAGGCTCGGAATGGATGTACTGCAGCTGCGAGACGGTGCTGCGGTTAGTCGTCAATACACTCACAGCATGTGGCGGGGGGAGGGCGGCAGGTGGAGCTGCGGAATATCCATTTGTATGGATCAGCATCTGGAGCTGCCCCGCGGGCATGGGAAGACTTGCTTGCGTGGGAGGGAGAGGCATGTACCAGGAAGAGGGAGCGGTTGTGGAGGTGGTGTAGGGTGTGGAGAAGAATGCCGTCCCAGGCGGCGGCATCGGGGTTCCCTGCACCGGTGGTACCGCTATCTGCGATATCCAGTACATCAGAGTGGGTGGGACCGTAGCCGCGGTATGGAGAGGAGCTGCAATTCTAGCGCTGGTGGTTGGGTGCGGATTCCCTTGCAGCTGCTGTGGGGGCAGGTACAAAATGGCTCTGTGCAGTTTGTTGTGGTGTCGGCAGCGAGGCCTGGGGAGGTGCCCCAACTGGCATTGTTCCCACCGGCTGTTGGTGGTGGAGCTGCTGGTAGGTGGGCATGAGTGGCTGCGGGGTCATGTTGGGCGCGATCGTCTGCGACACCATTCCCACCGGCATCGGACCCATCTGCTGCTGTGTCTGGGTCGTCCACAGGACTGGCACGGCCGCAGGGGGTCGCGTTATAGCCGTCAGCTGTGTCCCACCTCCAGTCGCTTGCTGCTGCTCACTCGTTGGTTGGGTCCCAGTCAGCAGAGGCTGGACCGTGTTCCCTTGGTAGTTGACTCCGCTGCCGGGCTGAGGCATCTGCTGTGGCGGCTGCGCGACTGCGGAGGGCCCGGCCATCATCCCCACTTGCATCGTGGGCTGCGGTGGCACATGCACTGGCTGCTGTGGTCCCGCCGTGGGCGGTTGCGATATGGCCGCCGCCTGCATGGTGCCCATCATCATCTGCTGCTGTGGTGGTGTACTTGGCGCAAGTGGCTGCGAGGATGCCCCGGTTGGCAAGGTGATCGGATTTGGCAATGATGCGGGGAGCTGTTGCGTCGTACTCGCCTGTCCACCCCCCGTGTGCTGCTGCTGCGGATAACTCGGTGGCTGGACCACTCCGATTGCTCAGAGCTGCGCGGCCGCTTCCGCCGCGGTTGCTCCCATGGTCAAGAGCGTCTGGCCCATGGTAAGTTGGTTCACTGGTGGCTGCGCATCTCCCGATGCCTGCACGGACATAGGCATCCCCATCTGCATGCCTCCTGTAGGTTGTGCGGGTACGACCATCTGCTGCTGCTGTAGTCCGGGCACAGGTGGTTCCGCGGTGAGGGTGCCCGTGATTGCCCCGGCCGGCTGCCGCGGCGGGTTCGTGTCCTGAGGCATCCCAAGGGCGGGGTTTAGGAGTCCCATCCTGTGCTGCTGCGCCAACATCCATTGCTTGTCTGGTGCTGGTACTTCGGGGATCCCTCAATCCTCCGGGCTCAGCGGTAAGGGTTGCGAGTGTGCTGGCGGGGGCACGTGCTACATCTCTACTCTGCCAGGGACCTGCTGCTGCTGCCCGCCCTGACGCTGATACACCAGTCCGCGGTAGACCTCGAGCTCTCAACCACCGGAGGATTCCTACAGGGAAGGTGGCGCATCGGAGAACCACTGCGCCCCAAGTGGCGCATTTGGCTGGCCCCCCTGGCCCTGTTGATGCTGGGCCGACCCATGGCTGTCGGAACTGTGGACACTCTCCACCTCCACGTGTTCGGCCAGCGCATCCATAATGCGGCGCCAGTGTAGCTGCTCCAACCACTCGGTCACTCGTCGGTGCTGGGCGAGCGGATCGGCGCCTGGTGAAGAGCTGACTGGTGTGCGGGACAACACGGGTGAGGAATCCCGGCTTCCCGCGCAGGTCGCGGCCCGTCGTGGCAGGAAGCACCGCGCTGATGACTGTTGCTGCCGTCGCCTGGTATCCTGATGCACGAAGCTGGCTGCCAAGATGAACGACTTATCTGAAAGGCACGTGCAGTTCTGCTGGCAAAGAGCAAAGAACTGTCCACGCTCACCGCACCATGACACTGATACCCCCAATTTTGCCGCGTCCCTGATTTTTCCGCGGACGGCAAATTTCCGCGGATCCCCGTGGACTACTCACTTTACTACTGTAATTTTACTACGAGGGATCAGCAATACGCGGTTGTCACCCTCGGGCTAGAGACTACTCCGTGGACCACGAGTCTGGGACTGCTGCGTATACACCTTATGAGAAATGGCACTCCGCGAGCCACTAGAATACAACAACCCACAACGGGAAAATCCCCTTCTATCAGCTACTCCGCCGACCACAGTTCTAGACTTGTGCGCAGGCACCTCACCGATGAGTGATGCTCCGCGTTCCACTTCTTCCCACACGGGAGTCCACCACCTCGTGGCGTCCGACTCCTCTCCGCGGAATCCCGTTCCGCGGACGTGTGCAAGCAAGGGACACCGCCGGTAGCCCACCTCACTCGGACTTTTGGTTCCTCACACACCTACTCCCATAGTCCGCGGACCGGACTCCGAGAGCGACTGAGGACAAGAGGGTAGTGGGCGAAGCACAGGAATGAGAGTAGGCAAATGACTCTGATCAAGCTGATTGCGGAGTACATGGAATACTTTGGAAGGCAAGCAAGTCTGAGTTGCACTTCTCCTACTGCTAGTGAGGCCCCTTTTCTACTAGGGACTCCGCGCGGCGTGTCTACACGCCGACGGTCGCATCCCTCTCACATCCTCCTACTCCTTCTACTCGGACTCCACGCGGTGCGGCTACGCACCGCGGGTCTCGTCCCACACACACTGTCTATTCTGCTGGTCACATTCTTTATCCACCGTTCGTACACGCGGTTCTTCGTGTTCTTCCTTGAATCTTCGTCCTCAGCGGTGCGTCTGCCGAGGCTCCTCCGTGATTGATGCTTGGTCACTTGTGCTGATTGTTCATTTCTCCTCTGATTGCTCAGTTCCTCCGCTGTCCTGCTTGCGCTTCTTCAGTGGCTGCGGATTCTGTTTTGGCTTGTTCCCGTTTCCTTTGCACCGCGGCCCTTCCCTTCACGGCTTCCCGCCTGGCCACAAATTCTTCGGCTGAGAAGAACCGCCGCAGACGAATGTTCGTCTGCGGCGGCCTCTTCCACCGGTACCCTGAATCTTGCTTCCCATCGGATCTGCGTTTACTCCTCGCTCAACCGCACCCGCGGGAGCCAGCATACCATGCGCGGACCCTCTGCCTCCTCGATCCCTATTCCGCCGGTTACTTCTTCTGCGGAGCTGCGGCAGGATGGTGCGTGACATGTGTGTTAGTGCGTGTAAGTGTGTGTTAGTATGTGTAAGTGTGTGCCAACGTGTGTAAGTGCGTGTAAGTGCATGTAAGTGCGTGTAAGTGCNCTTCCACCGGTACCCTGACTCTTGCTTCCCCCCGGATCCGCGTTTACTCCTCGCTCAACCGCATCCGCGGGAGCCAGCATACCATGCGCGGACCCTCTGCCTCCTCGATCCCTATTCCGCCGGTTACTTCTTCTGCGGAGCTGCGGCAGGATGGTGCGTGACATGTGTGTTAGTGCGTGTAAGTGTGTGTTAGTATGTGTAAGTGTGTGCCAACGTGTGTAAGTGCGTGTAAGTGCATGTAAGTGCGTGTAAGTGCATGTAAGTGCGTGTAAGTGCGTGTAAGTACGTGTAAGTACGTGTAAGTGCGTGTAAGTGCATGTAATTGCGTATAAGTACGTGTAAGTGCGTGTAAGTGTATATAAGTGCGTGTAAGTGCGTGTAAGTACGTATAAGTGCGTGTAAGTACGTATATGTACGTGTAAGTATGTGTGACTGTGTGTAAGTATGTGTGAGTGCGTGTAAGTGAGTGTAAGTACGTGTAAGCGTGTATACGTGCGTGTAAGTGCGTGTAAGTGTGTGTAAGTACATGTAAGTGTGTGTAAGTGCGAATAAGTGCGTATAAGTGCGTGTAAGTGCGTGTGAGTGCAGTTTAAGTGGGTGTAATTTCGTGTAAGTTTGTATAGGTGCGTGTAAGTACGTGTAAGTGCGTGTAAGTGCGTGTAAGTACGTGTAAGTGCGTGTAAGTGTGTGTAAGTGCGTGTAAGTGTGTGTAAGTGTGTATAAAAACGTGTAAGTGCATGTAAGTGCGTGTAAGCGACTGTGAGTGCGTATAAGAGCTATAAGTGCATGCAAGTGCGTGTAAGTGTGATTTAAGTGTGTATAAGTTCGTGTAAGTACGTGTAAGTTCGTGTAAGTGCGTGTAAGTTTGTGTAAGTACGTGTAAATACGTGTAAGTGCATGTAAGTGTGTGTAAGTGCATGTAAGTTTGTGTAAGTGTGTGTTAGTACGTATAAGTGTGTATTAGTGCGTATAAGTGTGTGCCAAAGCGTGTAAGTACATGTAAGTGTGTGTAAGTGCATTTAAGTACGTGTAAGTGCATGTAAGTGTGTGTAAGTGGTGTAAGTGGGTGTAAGTGCGTGTAAGTACGTGTAAGTGTGTACAAGTGCATACAAGTGCGTGTAAGTACGTGTAAGTGCGTGTAAGTATGTGTAAGTGTGTGTAAGTGCGTGTAAGTGCGTGTAAGTATGTGTAAGTATGTGTGACTGCGTGTAAGTATGTGTAAGTGTGTGTAAGTGCGTGTAAGTGCGTGTAAGTATGTGTAAGTATGTGTGACTGCGTGTAAGTATGTGTAAGTGTGTTCAAGTGAGTGTAAGTGCGTGTACGTACGTATAAGTGCGTGTAAGTGTGTGTAAGTGCGTGTAAGTACATGTACATGCGTGTAGGTATGTGTAAGTGCATGTAAGTACGTGTACGTGCGTGTAAGTGCGTGTAAGTGCATGTAAGTGCATGTAATTGTGTGTAAGTGCGTGTAAGTGCATGTTAGTACGTGTGAGTACGTATAAGAGTGTGTAAGTGTATGTAAGTGGGTGTTAGTGCGGTTTAAGTTTGTGTGAGTGAGTGTAAGTGCGTATAAGTACGTGTAAGTCTGTGTAAGTGCGTGGAAGTGTGTGTAAGTGCTAAAAGTGTGTGTAAGTGCGTATAAGTGTGTGTAAGTGCGTGTAAGTGTGTGTAAGTACAGTTTAAGTTCCTGTAAGTGCGTGTACATGTGTGTAAGCGCGTGTAAGTATGTGAAAGTGCGTGTAAGTGCATGTAAGTACGTGTAAGTATGTGTAAGTGCGTGTAAGTGCGTGTACATGTGTGTAAGCGCGTGTAAGTATGTGAAAGTGCGTGTAAGTGCATGTAAGTACGTGTAAGTATGTGTAAGTGCGTGTAAGTGCGTGTAAGTTCATGTAAGTGCATGTAAGTACATGCAAATGCATATAAGTGCGTATAAGTACGTGTAAGTGCATGTAAGCACGTGTAAGTGCATGTAAGTGCATGTAAGTGCGTGTAAGGGGGTGTATATATGTGTAAGTGCAAGTAAGTGTGTGTTAGTACGTGTAAGTGCATGTAAGCACGTGTAAGTGCATGTAAGTGCATGTAAGTGCGTGTAAGGGGGTGTATATATGTGTAAGTGCAAGTAAGTGTGTGTTAGTACGTGTAAGTGCGTATAAAAGTGTGTAAGTATGTGTAAGTGCGTGTAAGTGCGTGTAAGTGCGTGTAAGTGGGTATAAGTTTGTGTAAGTACGTGTAAGTGCGTGTAAGTGCCTGTAAGTGCGTCTAAGTACGTGTGAGTGCAGTTTAAGTGGGTGTAAGTGTATGTATGTGTGTGTGTAAGTACGTGTAAGTGTGTGTTAGTGCATGTAAGTACGTGTAAGTGTGTAAGTGTGTGTAAGTGCGTGTAAGTGCGTATAAGTGTGTATAAGTGCGTGTCAGTGCATGAAAGTGCGTGTAAGTGCGTGCAAGTGCGTGTAAGTGTGGTTTAATTGCGTGTTAGTTCGTGTAAATGCGTATAAGTGTGTGTCAGTTTATGTAAGTTTGTATACGTATGAGTAAGTGCGTATAAGTGCATATAAGTGCGTTTAAGTGTGTGTTAGTGCATGTAAGTGTGTGTTAGTGCGTATAAGTGTGTGCAAAAGCGTGTAAGTGCATGTAAGTGTGTGTAAGTGAATGTAAGTGCGTCTAAGTGCATGTAAGTGCCTGTAAGTGGGTGTAAGTGCGTGTAAGTGTGTGTAAGTGCGTGTAAGTGCGTATAAGTGTGTGTAAGTGCGTGTAAGTGCGTATAAGTGCGTGTAAGTACGTGTAAGTACGTGTAAGTGCACGTAAGTGCGTGTAAGTGCGTGTAAGTGCGTGTAAGTGCGTGTAAGTGCGTGTAAGCACGTGTAAGTACGTGTAAGTGCGTGAAAGTGCATGTAAGTGTGTGTAGTGCGTGTAAGTACGTGTAAGTACGTGTTAGTGCGTGTAAGTGCGTGTAAATGCATGTAAGTACGTGTAAGTGCGTGTAAGTATGTATAAGTGCGTGTAAGTGCATGTATGTGCGTGTAAGTGCGTGTAAGTACGTGTAAGTACGTGTTAGTGCGTGTAAGTGCGTGTAAGAGCATGTAAGAGCATGTAAGTGCATGTAAGCGCAGTTTAAGTTCGTGTAAGTGTGTGTAAGTGCGTGTAAGTGCGTATAAGTACGTGTAAGAATGTGTGAGTGTGTGTTAGTACAGTTTGAGTTCGTATAAGTGTGTGTAAGTGCGTGTAAGTGCGTGTAAGTATGTGGAAGTGCGTGTAAGTGCGAGTAAGTACGTTTACGTATGTGTAAGTGTGTGTAAGTGTGTGTACGTTTGTGTAAGTGCATATAAGTGCATGTAATTGCGTGTACGTGTGTGCAAGTATGTGTATGTACGTGTAAGTGTATGTAAGTGCGTGTAAGTACGTATAAGTGCATGTAAGCATGTGTAAGTGCGTGTAAGTTCGTGCAAGTGCATGAAAGTGCCTGTAAGTGCGTCTAAGCGCGTGTAAGTGCGTGTAAGTGCAGTTTAAGTGGGTGTAATTTTGTGTAAGTTCGTGTAAGTGCGTGTAAGTGTGTGTAAGTGCGTGTAAGTGAATGTAAGTGCGACTAAGTGCGTGTAAGTGCGTGTAAGTGCGTGTAAGTGCGTGGAACTGCGTAAAAGTGTGTGCAAGTGCCTGTAAGTGCGTGTTAGTATGTGTATGTGTGTGTAATTGCGTGTAAGTACGTGTAAGTGCGTATAAGTGGGTATTAGTGCGTGTAGGTATGTGTATGTGTGTGTAAGTACGTGTAAATGAGTAAGTGCGTGTAAGTGTGTGTAAGTGCGTTTAAGTGTGTGTAAGTGCATGTAAGTGCGTGTAAGTACGTGTAAGTGCGTCTAAGTGTGTGTACGTACGTATAAGTGTGTGTAAGTGCATGTAAATGCGTGTAAGTGTGGTTTAAGTGCGTGTAAGTTCGTGTAAGTGCGAGTAAGTGCGTACAAGTGTGTGTAAGTGCATGTAAGTGTGCGTAAGTGCGTATAAGTGCGTGTAAATGTGTGTAAGTGTGTGTAAGTACGTGTTACTGCATCTAAGTTTGTGTAGAAGTATATAAGTGCGTGTAAGTGTGTGTAAGTACGTGTAAGTGTGTGTAAGTGCGTGTAAGTATGTGTAAATACGTGTAAGTGTGTGTAAGTGTGTGTGAGTGCATGTGAGTATGTATAAGTATGTGTAAGTGCATGTAAGGTGGTGTAAGAGTGTGTAAGAGTGTGGAAGTCTGTGTAAGTGCATGTAAGTGTGTGTAAGTGCGTATAAGTGCATGTAAGTGTGTGTAAGTTCATGTAAGTGCATGTAAGTGCGTGTAAGTGCGTGTAAGTACGTGTAAGTGCTTGTAAGTGCGTGTCAGTGCATGTAAGTGCGTGTAAGTGCGTGTAAGTACGTGTAAGTGCTTGTAAGTGCGTGTCAGTGCATGTAAGTGCGTTTAAATGCATGTAAGTGCGTGTAAGTGCGTGTAAGTGCGTGTAAGTGTGTATAAGCATGTGTAATTGTGTGTAAGGTGGTGTAAGAGCGTGTAAGAGTGTGTAAGTACGTGTGAGTGCGTGTAAGTACGTGTAAGTATGTATAAGTGCATGTAAGTTTGAGTAAGTTTGTGAAAGTACGTGTAAGTGCGTGTAAGTGCGTATAAGTGCGTGCAAGTACATGTAAGTACGTGTAAGTGTAAGAAAGGGTGTGTAAGTATGTGTAAGTGTGTGTAAGTGCGTGTAAGTGCGTGTAATTGTGTGTACGTGTGTGTAAGTGCGTGTAAGTATGTGTAAGTGTGTGTAAGTGCGTGTAAGTGCGTGTAATTGTGTGTACGTGTGTGTAAGTGCGTGTAAGTACGTGTATGTGCCTGTAAGTACATGTAAGTTCGTATAAGTGTGTGTAAGTGCGTGTAAGTGCGTGTAAGTGCGTGTAAGTGTGTGTAAGTGCACGGAAGTACGTGTAAGTACGTGTAAGTACGTGTAAGTGCGTGTAAGTGTGTGTGAGTACGTATAAGTGCGTGTAAGTGCGTGTCAGTGTGCGTAAGTACGTGTAAGTACGTATAAACTTGTGTAAGTGAATGTAAGTTTGTATAAGTGCGTGTAAGTACGTATAAGTGTGTGTAAGTGCGTGTAAGTGTGTGTAAGTGCGTGTAAGTGCGTGTAAGTGTGTGTAAGTAAGTATAAGTGTGTGTAAGTGCATGTAAGTGTGTGTAAGTGCGTGTAAGTGCATGTGAGTATGTGTAAGTGCGTGTAAGTGCGTGTTAGTACGTATAATCGCTTATAAGAGCGTGTAAGTGCATGTAAGTGCGTGTAAGCACGGTCTAAGTTGGTGTAAGTGAATGTAAGTGTATGTAAGTTTGTGTAGGTTCATGTAAGTGCGTGTGAGTGTGTGTAAGTGCATGTAAGTGCGTGTAAGTGCGTGTAAGTCCGTGTAAGTACGTCTAAGTGCAGTTTAAGTTTGCGTGAGTATGTGTAAGTGCGTGTAAGTGCATGAAAGTATGTGTAAGTGCGTGCAAGTGCGTATAAGTGCGTTTAGGTATGTGTAAGTGCGTGTAAGTACGTGTAAGTTTGTGTAAGTACGTATAAGTACGTGTAAGTGCGTGTAGTATGTGTAAGTACGTGTAACTACGTGTAAGTGCAAGTAAGTGCGTGTAAGTACGTGTAAGTGCATGTAAGCACGTGTAAGTGCGTGTAAGTTCGTGTAAGTGCGTATAAGTGCGTGTAAGTGCGTGTAAGTACGTGTAAGTGCATGTAAGCACGTGTAAGTGCGTGTAAGTTCGTGTAAGTGCGTATAAGTGCGTGTAAGTGCGTGTAAGTGCATGTAAGTGCGTCTAAGTGCGTGTAAGTGCATGTAAGTGCAGCTTAAGTGGGTGTTATTTTGTGTAAGTTTGTGTAAGTGCGTATAAGTGTGTGTACGTGCATGTAAGTGAGTGTAAGTGTGACTAAGTGTGTGCAAGTACATGTAAGTGCGTGTAAGTGCATATAAGTGCGTGCAAGTACGTGTAAGTACGTGATAGTGTGTGTATGTGTGTGTAAGTGCGTGTAAGTATGTGTAAGTGCGTGTAAGTGCATGTAAGTGCATGTAGGTGCGTGTAGGTACGTGTAAGTGCGTGTAAGTGCGTGTAAGTACGTGTACGTGTGTGTAAGTGCGTGTAAGTACGTGTAAGTACGTGTAAGTGTGTGTATGTGTGTGTAAGTGCGTGTAAGTATGTGTAAGTGCGTGTAAGTGCATGTAAGTGCATGTAGGTGCGTGTAGGTACGTGTAAGTGCGTGTAAGTGCGTGTAAGTACGTGTACGTGTGTGTAAGTGCGTATTAGTGCATGTAAGTATGTATAAATGCGTATAAGTGCGTGTAAGTGCATGTAAGTGCATGTAAGTGCGTGTAAGTGCGTGTAAGTGCATGTAAGTTTGTGCAAGTGCATGTAAGTGCATGTTAGTATGTGGAAATATGTGTAGAAGCGAGTAAGTACGTGTAAGTGTGTGTAAGAGCATGTAAGTACGTGTAACTGTATGTAAGTACGTGTTGGTGTGTGTAAGTGTATATAAGTGTGTGTAAGTGCATGTAAGTACGTGTAAGTGCGTGTAAGTGCGTGTAAGCGTATGTAAGTGTGTGTAAGTGCATGTAAGTGCGTATACGTATGTGTAAGTATGTGTGAGTACGTGTGAGTGCGTGTAAGCATGTATAGGTGCGTGTAAGTACGTGTAAGTGTGTATACGTACGTGTCAGTGCATGTAAGTGCGTGTAAGTGTGTGTAAGTACGTGTAAGTTTGTGTAAGTACATATAAATGCGTGTAAGTACGTGTAAGTGTGTGTAAGTGCGTATAAGTATGTAGAAGTGCATTCAAGGTCGTGTAAGAGCGTGTAAGAGTGTATAAGTGCGTATAAGTGCGTGTAAGTGCGTGTAAGTGCTTGTAAGTGTGTGTAAGTACGTGTAAGTGCGTGGAAGTGCGTGTAAGAGCATGTAAGTGAGTGTAACTGCATGTAAGTACATGTAAGTGCGTGTAAGTACTTATAAGTGCGTGTAAGTGCATGTAAGTGTGTGTAAGTGCGTATAAGTGCGTGTAAGTGCATATAACTACGTGTAAGTATGTGTAAGTTTGTGTAAGTGAATGTAAGTTCGTGTAAGTGCGTGTAAGTGTGTATAAGTGCGTGTAAGTGCGTGTAAGTGCGTGTAAGGGTGTGTAAGTGCGTGTAAGTGCGAGTATGGGTGTAAGTGTGTGTAATTGTGTGTAAGTGCGTGTAAGTACGTGTTAGTTTGTATAAGTGAATGTAAGTTCGTGTAAGTGCGTGTCTGTGTGTGTAAGTGCGTATAAGTGCGTGTAAGTACGTGTTAGTGCGTGTGAGTGCGTGTAAGAGCGTGTAATTGTATGTAAGTGTGTGTAAGTGCAGTTTAAGTTCGTGTAAGTGCGTGTAAGTGTGTATAAGTGCAGTTAAAGTTTGTATAAGTGCAGGTAAGTACGTGTAAGTGCGTTTAAGTATGTGTAAGTGTGTATACGTGCGTATAAGTACGTGTAAGTGCAGTTTAAGTGGGTGTAATCTTGTATAAGTTTGTGTAAGTGCGTGCAAGTGCGTGTAAGTACGTGTAAGTGCGTGTAAGTATGTGTAAGTGTGTGTAAGTACGTATAAGTGCGTGTAAGTATGTGCAAGTGTGTGTAAGAGTGTGTTTTAGTGCATGTAAGTGTGTATAAGTACGTGTAAGTACGTGTAAGTACGTGTAAGTATGTGTAAGTACGTGAAGGTATGTGTAGGTGTGTGTAAGTGCGTGTAAGTACGTGTAAGTGTATGTAAGTGCGTATATATGCGTCTAAATGCGTGTAAATATGTGTAAGTATGTGTAAGTGCGTGTAAGTGCGTATGAGTACATTTAAGTATGTGTAAGTGCGTCTAAGTGCGTGTTAGTGCGCGTGAGTGCGTGTAAGAGCATGTAAGTGCGTTTAAGTGCGTGTAAGTATGTGTAAATGTGTATAAGTGTATGTAAGTACGTGCAAGTGCGTGTAAGTGCGTGTACGTTTGTGTCCGTGTGTGTAAGTGCATGTAATTGCATGTAAGCACGTGTAAGTACATGAAAGCATGTGTAAGTTCAAGTAAGTGCATGTAAGTACGTGTAAGTACATGTAAGTACAAGTAAGTTCATGTAAGTGCGTGCAAGTGCGTGTAAGTGCGTGTAAGTATGTGTAAGTGTGTAAGTGCGTATAAGTGCGGTTGAAGTTTGTGTAAGTGCGTGTAAGTGCATGTAACTGCGTATAAGTGCGTATAAGTGCGTGTAAGTGTGTGTAAGTTCTTGTAAGTGCGTGTGAGTGCAGTTAAGTGGATGTCATTTTGTATAAATTTGTGTAAATGTGTGTAAGTGCGTATAAGTGTGTGTAAGTATGTGTAAGTGCGTGTAAGTGCGTGTAAGTGCGTGTAAGTACATGTAAGTGCGTATAAGTAGGTGTAAGTGTGTGTAAGTACGTGTAAGTGCGTGTAAGTACGTGTAAGTACGTGTTAGTGCATGTAAGTGCATGTAAGTGCGTGCAAGTGCGTGTAGGTGTGGTTTAAGTACGTGTAAGTTTGCATAAGTGCGTGTAAGTGTGTAAGTTTTTGTAAGTGCGAGGAAGTACGTGTAAGTGCGTGTAAGTACGTATAAGTGCATGTAAGTGCGTGTAAGTGCGTGTAAGTGCATGTAAGTGCGTGTAAGTGTGTGTAAGTGTGTGTAAGTAAGTGTAAGTGCATGTAAGTGCCTGTAAGTGCGTGTAAGTACATGTAAGTGTGTGGAAGTGCGTGTATGTGTGTGTAAGTGCATGTAAGTACGTGTAAGTGCGCATAAGCGTGTATTAGTGCGTGTAGGTACGTGTAGGTATGTATAAGTGCGTATACGTTCGTGTAAGTGCATGTAAGTGTGTGTAAGTGCGTGTAAGTGCGTGTAAGTGCATGTAAGTGCGTGTAAGTGTGGCTAAAGTGCGTGTAAGTGCGTACAAGTGTGTGTAAGTGCATGTAAGTGTGTGTAAGTGCATATAAGTGCGTGTAAATGCGTGTAGGTGCGTGTAAGTATGTGTTACTGCATCTAAGTGTGTGTAAAAGTGTGTAAGTGTGTGTAAGTGCGTGTAAGTGTGTGTAAGTGTGTGTAAGTGTGTGTAAGTATGTGTAAGTGCGTGTAAGTGCGTGTGAGTGCGTGTGAGTGTGCGTAAGTATGTGTAAGTGTGTGTAAGGTGGTGTAAGAGCGTGTAAGAGTGTGGAAGTCTGTGTAAGTACATGTAAGTGCCTATAAGTGCATATAAGTGTATGTAAGTGTGTGTAAGTTCATGTAAGTGCATGTTAGTGCGTGTAAGTGCGTGTAAGTACGTGTGAGTACGTGTAAGTGCGTGCCAGTGCATGTATGTGCGTTTAAATGCATGTAAATGTGTGTAAGTGCATGTAAGTGCGTGTAAGTGTGTATAAGTATGTGTAAGTGTGTGTAAGGTGGTATAAGAGGGTACAAGAGTGTGTAAGTGCGTGTAAGTGCGTGTAAGTACGTATAAGTATGTGTAAGTGCATGTGAGTGTGTGTAAGTACGTGTAAGTACGTGTAAGTGCGTGTAAGTGCGTATAAGTGCGTGCAAGTACGTGTAAGTACGTGTAAGTGTAAGAAAGGGCGTGAAAGTATGTGTAAGTATGTGTAAGTGCGTGTAAGTGTGTGTAACTGTGTGTACGTGTGTGTAAGTGTGTGTAAGTGCGTGAAAGTGCGTGTAAGTGTGTGTAAGTACATGGAAGTGTGTGTAAGTTTAAGTAAGTGTAAGTACGTGTAAGTACGTGTAAGTGCGTGTAAGTGTGTGTTAGTGCGTATAAGTGCGTGTAAGTACGTGTAAGTGTGTGTAAGTGTGTGTAAGTACGTGTAAACTCGTGTAAGTGAATGTAAGTTTGTGTAAGTGCGTGTAAGTACGTGTAAGTGCGTGTAAGTGCGTGTAAGTGCGTGTAAGTGCGTGTAAGTGCGTGTAAGTGTGTGTAAGTAGGTATAAGTGTGTGTAAGTGCGTGTAAGTGCGTGTAAGTGCGTGTAAGTACGTGTAAGTGCGTGTAAGTGCGTGTAAGTACGTGTAAGTGCGTGTAAGTGCGTGTAAGTACGTGTAAGTGCGTGTAAGTGCGTGTAAGTACGTGTAAGTGCGTGTAAGTGCGTGTAAGTACGTGTAAGTGCGTGTAAGTGCGTGTAAGTACGTGTAAGTGCGTGTAAGTGCGTGTAAGTACGTGTAAGTGCGTGTAAGTGCGTGTAAGTACGTGTAAGTGCGTGTAAGTGCGTGTAAGTACGTGTAAGTGCGTGTAAGTGCGTGTAAGTACGTGTAAGTGCGTGTAAGTGCGTGTAAGTACGTGTAAGTGCGTGTAAGTGCGTGTAAGTACGTGTAAGTGCGTGTAAGTGCGTGTAAGTACGTGTAAGTGCGTGTAAGTGCGTGTAAGTGCGTGTAAGTGCGTGTAAGTGCGTGTAAGTGTGTGTAAGTAGGTATAAGTGTGTGTAAGTGCATGTAAGTGCGTGTAAGTGCGTGTAAGTGCCTATAAGTATGTGTAAGTACGTGTTAGTACGTATAAAAGCGTATAAGTGCGTATAAGAGCGTGTAAGTGCATGTTAGTGCGTGTAAGCACGGTCTGAGTTCGTGTAAGTGAGTGCAAGTGTATGTAAGTTCGTGTAAGTTCATGTAAGTGCGTGTACGTGCGTGTAAGTGCATGTAAGCACGTGTAAGTGCGTGTAAGTCCATGTAAGTACGTCTAAGTACAGTTTAAGTTCGGGTGAGTACGTGTAAGTGTGTGTAAGTGCATGAAAGTATGTGTAAGTTCGTGTAAGTATGTATAAGTACATTTAAGTATGTGTAAGTGCATGTAAGTGCGTGTAAGTTTGTGTAAGTATGTATAAGTGCGTGTAAGTGCGTGTAGTATGTGTAAGTACATGTAAGTACGTGTAAGTGCAAGTAAGTACGTGTAAGTACGTGTAAGTGCATGTAAGCATGTGTAAGTGCGTGTAAGTTTGTGTAAGTGCGTGGAAGTGCATGTAAGTGCGTGTAAGTGCATGTAAGTGCGTCTAAGTGCGTGTAAGTACGTGTAAGTGCAGTTTAAGTGGGTGTTATTTTGTGTAAGTTTGTGTAAGTGTGTATAAGTGCGTGTAAGTGCATGTAAGTGAGTGTAAGTGAGACTAAGTACGTGTAAGTATGTGTAAGTGTGTGTAAGTACGTATAAGTGTGTGCAAGTATGTGTAAGTGTGTGTTAGTGTGTGTATGTGTGTGTAAGTGCGTGTAAGTGCGTGTAAGTGCGTGTAAGTGCGTGTAAGTGCATGCAGGTACGTGTAGGTACGTGCAAGTGCGTGTAAGTGCGTGTAAGTGCGTATAAGTGCGTGTAAGTGTGTATAAGTGCGTATAAGTGCATGTAAGTATGTATAAGTGTGTCTAAGTGTGTATAAGTGCATGTAAGTGCGTGTAAGTGCCTGTACGTGCGTATAAATGTGGTTTAAGTATGTGTAAGTTCGTATAATTGCGTGTAAGTGCATACAAGTGTGTGTAAGTATGTGTAAGTGCGTGTAAGTGCGTGTAAGTGCATGTAAGTGCGTGTAAGTGCGTGTAAGTGTGTGTGTGTACGTGTAAGTGCATGTAAGTGCGTGTAAGTGCGTGTAAGTGCGTGTGTGTACGGGTAAGTACGTGTAAATGCGTGTAAGAGCATGTAAGTGCGTGTAACAGTATGTAAGTGTGTGTAAGTGTGTGTAAGTGTGTATACGTACGTGTAAGTGCATGTAAGTACGTGTAAGTGTGTGTAAGTGTGTGTAAGTGTGTGTAAGTGTGTGTAAGTGCGTGTAAGTGCGTATAAGTGCGTGTATGTATGTGTGAGTACGTGTGAGTGCGTGTAAGTATATGTAAGTGCGTGTAAGTACGTGTAAGTGTGTATACGTACGTGTCAGTGCATGTAAGTGCGTGGAAGTGTGTGTAAGTACGTGTAAGTTTGTGTAAGTGCGTATAAACACGTGTACGTACATCTAAGTGTGTGTAAGTACGTATAAGTACATGGGAGTGCGTGTAAGGTCGTGTAAGAGCGTGTAAGAGCGTATAAGTGCATATAAGTGCGTATAAGTGCGTGTAAGTACGTATAAGTACATGGGAGTGCGTGTAAGGTCGTGTAAGAGCGTGTAAGAGCGTATAAGTGCATATAAGTGCGTATAAGTGCGTGTAAGTACGTGTAAGTGCGTGTAAGTGTGTGTAAGTACGTGTAAGTACGTGTAAGTACGTATAAGTGTGTGTAAGTTCCTGTAAGTGCGAGTAAGTGTGTGTAAGTACATGTAAGTGCGTGTAAGGGCGTATAAGTGTGTGTAAGTACGTGTAAGTGCATGTAAGTGTGTGTAAACATGTATAAGTATGTGTAAGTGCGTGTAAGGCCGTATCAGTGCATGTAAGTGCGTGTAAGTGCGTGTAAGTGCGTGTAAGTACATGTAAGTGCGTGTAAGTGCGTGTAAGTGCGTGTATGTGCGTATAAGTGCCTGTAAGTGCGTGTAAGTGCGTGTAAGTGTGTGTAAGTGCGTATAAGTACGTGTAAGTTTGTGTAAGTGAATGTAAGTTCGTGTAAGTAGGTGTAAGTACGTGTAAGTGCGTGTAAGTGCGTGTAAGTGCGTGTAAGTGCGTGTAAGTTCATGTAAGTGCGTGTAAGTATGAGTATGGGTGTAAGTGTGTGTAAGTGCATATAAGTGCGTGTAAGTACCTGTTGGTTTGTATAAGTGAATGTAAGTTTGTGTAAGTGCTGTAAGTGTGTGTAAGTGCGTAAAAGTGCGTGTAAGTACGTGTAAGTGCGTATAAGTGCGTGTAAGTGTGTGTAAGTGTGTGTAAGTGCGTGTAAGTGCATGTAAGTATGTGGAAGTATGTATAAGTGCATGTAAGTGTGTGTACGTACGTGTAAGTAGGTGTAAGTGCGTGTTAGTGCGTGTGAGTGCGTGTAAGAGTGTGTAAGTGCATGTAAGTGTGTGTAAGTGCAGTTTGAGTTCATGTAAGTACGTGTAAGTGCGTGTAAGTGCGTGTATGTGTGGTTTAAGTTCGTGTAAGTGCATGTTAGTGCGTGTAAGTGGGTGTAAGTATGTATAAGTACGTGTAAGTGCGTATATGTGCGTGTAAGTGCAGTTTAAGTGGGTGTAATCTTGTGTAAGTTTGTGTAAGTGCGTGTAAGTGCGTGTAAGTGCATGTAAGTGCGTGTAAGTGCGTGTAAGTACGTGTAAGTACGTGTAAGTGTGTGTAAGTATGTATAAGTGCGTGTAAGTGTGTGCAAGTGCGTGTAAGAGTGTATTTTAGTGCATATAAGTGTATGTAAGTATGTGTAAGTGCGTGTAAGTACGTGTAAGTGTGTGTAAGTACGCGTGGGTATGTGTAGGTGTGTGTAAGTGTGTGTAAGTGCGTGTAAGTGCGTGTAAGTGCGTATACATGCGTCTAAGTATGTGTAAGTGCATGTAAGTGCGTGTAAGTACGTGTAAGTGCGTGTAAGTGCGTATAAGTACGTGTAAGTATGTGTAAGTGCGTCTAAGTGCGTGTTAGTATGTGTGAGTGTGTGTAAGGGCGTGTAAGTGCATGTAAGTGCGTGTAAGTGCGGTTAAAGTTCGTGTAAGTGAGTGTACGTACGTGTAAGTACGTATCAAGTCGTGTAAGTGTGTGTAAGTGTGTGTAAGTACTAAAAGTACGTGTATTTGCGTATAAGTGCGTATAAGTGCGTGTTAGTGTGTGTAAGTGTAGTTTAACTTCGTGTAAGTGCGTGTAAGTGCGTGTAAGTATGTATAAGTGCGTGTACGTGCGTGTAAGTATGTGTAAATGCGTGTAAGTACGTGTAAGTGCATGTAAGTGCGTGTAAGTTCGTGTAAGTGTATGTAAGTGCATGTAAGTGCGTCTAAGTATGTAGTATGTGTAAGTGTAGTTTAAGTGGGTGTTATTTTGTATAAGTTCGGATAAGTGCGTGGAAGTACGTGTAAGTGCATGTAAGTGAGTGTAAGTGCGACTAAGTGTGTGTAAGTACATGTAAGTGCGTGTAAGTACGTAGAAGTGCGTACAAGTGCAAGTAAGTGTGTGTCAGTCTGTGTATGTGTGTGTAAGTGCGTGTAAGTGTGTGTAAATGTGTGTAAGTGCGTGTAAGTACATGAAGGTACATGTAGGTGCGTGTAAGTGCGTGTAAGTATGTGTAAGTGTGTGTAAGTACGTGTAAGTGTGTGTAAGTATGTATAAGTACATGTAAGTACGTGTAAGTGCGTCTAAGTGCGTGTAAGTGGGTGTAAGTGCGTGTAAGTGCGTGTGAGTGCGTATAGGTGTGGTTTAAGTACGTGTAAGTTCGTGTAATTGCGTGTAATTGCGTACAAGTCTGTGTAAGTGCGTGAAAGTGCGTGTAAGTTCGTATACGTGTGTGTAAGGGCGTGTAAGTGCATGTAAGTACGTGTTAGTATGTGTAAGTGTATGTAGAAGTCTGTAAGTGCGTGAAAGTGTGCGTAAGATCATGTAAGTGCGTGTAACTGCATGTAAGTGCGTGTAAGTGCGTGTAAGTGTGTGTAAGTGCGTGTAAGTGCATGTAAGTACGTGTTAGTATGTGTAAGTGTATGTAGAAGTGTGTAAGTGCGTGAAAGTGTGCGTAAGATCATGTAAGTGCGTGTAACTGCATGTAAGTGCGTGTAAGTGCGTGTAAGTGTGTGTAAGTGTGTGTAAGTGCATGTAAGTACGTGTAAGTGCATGTAAGTACGTGTAAGTGTGTGTAAGTGTATGTAAGTTCGTGTAAGTGCGTATAAGTGCGTGTAAGTATGTGTGAGTGTGTGTGAGTACGCGTAAGTATGTGTAAGTGTGTGTACGTGCGTGTAAGTATGTATACGTACATGTCAGTGTGAGTAAGTGTGTGTAAGTGTGTGTAAGTACGTGTAAGTTTGTGAAAGTGCATGTAAATGCCTGTAAGTACGTGTAAGTGTGTGTAAGTGTGTGTAAGTATGTGGAAGTGCGCGTAAGGTCGTGTAAGAGCGTGTAAGAGCATATAAGTACGTATAAGTGCGTGTAAGTACGTTTAAGTGCGTGTAAGTGCGTGTAACTGTATGTAAGTACGTGTAACTGTGTACAAGTGTGTGTGAGTACGTGTAAGTATGTGTAAGTTTGTGTAAGTGTGTGTAAGTTCCTGTAAGAGCGTGTAAGTGTGTGTAAGTACGTGTAAGTGCATGTAAGTGCGTGTAAGTGTGTGTAAGTGCATATAAGTGTGTATAAGTATGTGTAAGTGCAAATTAGTATGTATAAGTACGTGTAAGTGCGTGTAAGTGCGTATCAGTGTGTGTAAGTATGTGTAAGTGCGTGTAAGTGCATGTAAGTACGTGTAAGTGCGTATAAGTGCGTGTAAGTGCATGTAAGTACGTGTAAGTGCGTATAAGTGTGTGTAAGTGTGTGTAAGTGCGTGTAAGTATGTGTGAGTTTGTGTAAGTGAATGTAAGTTTGTGTAAGTGCATGTAAGTGTGTATAAGTGTGTGTAAGTGTGTGTAAGTGCGTGTAAGTATGTGTGAGTTTGTGTAAGTGAATGTAAGTTTGTGTAAGTGCATGTAAGTGTGTATAAGTGCGTGTAAGTGCGTGTAAGTGCGTATAAGGGTGTGTAAGTGCGTGTAAGTGCGTGTAAGTGTGAGTATGAGTGTAAGTGTGTGTAATTATGTGAAAGTGTGTGTAAGTACGTGTTAGTTTGTGTAAGTGAATGTAAGTCCGAGTAAGTGCGTGTCAGTGTGTGTAAGTGCGTATAAGTGCGTGTAAGAACGTGTAAGTGCGTGTAAGTGTGTGTAAGTGTGTATAAGTGCATGTAAGTGCGTGTAAGTGCATGTAAGTGCGTGTAAGTGCGTGTAAGTACGTGTAAGTGCGTGTAAGTGTGTGTAAGTGTGTATAAGTGCATGTAAGTGCGTGTAAGTGCATGTACGTACGTGTAAGTGTGTGTAAGTGCATGTAAGTATGTGTAAGTGCGTGTAGGTGTGTATAAGTACGTGTTAGTACGTGTGAGTGCGTGTAAGAGCGTGTAACTGCATATAAGTGTGTATAAGTGCAGTTTAAGTTAGTGCAATTGCGTATAAGTGTGTATAAGTGCAGTTTAAGTTTGTGTATGTGCAGGTAAGTGCGTGTAAGTGCGTGTAAGTATGTGTAAGTATGTGTAAGTGCGTATAAGTGCGTGTAAGTGCAGTTTAAGTGGGTGTAATCTTGTGTAAGTTTGTGTAAGTGTATGTAAGTGTGTGTAAGTGTTTATGAGTGCGTGTAAGTACGTGTAAGTGTGTGTAAGTGCGTGTAAGTATGTGCAAGTGTTTGTAAGAGTGTGTTTTAGTGCATGTAAGTGTGTGTAAGTGCGTATAAGTATGTGTAAGTGCGTGTAAGTGCGTGTAAGTACGTGTAGGTGTGTGTAGGTGCTTGTAAGTGCGTGTAAGTACATGTAAGTGCATGTAAGTGTGTGTACATGCGTCTAAGTGCGTGTAAGTGTGTGTAAGTGCGTATAAGTATGTGTAAGTGCGTGTAAGTACATATAAGTGCGTTTAAGTATGTGTAAGTGCGTCTATGTGTGTGTTAGTGTGCGTGAGTACGTGTAAGAGAATGTAAGTGCATGTGAGTGCGTGTAAGTGCGGTTTAAGTTCATGCAAGTGAGTGTAAGTGCGCGTAAGTACGTGTAAGTTCGTGTAAATGCGTGTAGGTGTGTGTAAGTGCTAAAAGTATGTGTAAGTGCATATACGTGTATGTAAGTGCGTGTAAGTGCTAGTAAGTATGTATAAGTGTGTGTAGGTGCGTGTAAGTATGTGTCAATACGTTTAAGTGTGTGTAAGAACGTGTAAGTGCATGTATGTTTGTGTAAGTGTGTATAAGTGCATGTAGGTGCATGTAAGTACGTGTAAGTACATGAAAGTATGTGTAAGTGCAAGTAAGTGCATGTAAGTACGTGTAAGTACGTGTAAGTTCATGTAAGTGCGTGTAAGTGCGTGTAAGTGTGTGTAAGTGTGTGTAAGTGCATGTAAGTGCGTGTAAGTTTTTGTAAGTGCATGTAAGTGTATGTAAGTGCGTGTAAGTGCGTGTAAGTGCGTATAAGTGCGTGTAAGAACGTGTAAGTGCGTGTAAGTGTGTGTAAGTGTGTATAAGTGCATGTAGGTGCATGTAAGTACGTGTAAGTACATGAAAGTATGTGTAAGTGCAAGTAAGTGCATGTAAGTACGTGTAAGTACGTGTAAGTTCATGTAAGTGCGTGTAAGTGCGTGTAAGTGCGTATAAGTATGTGTAAGTGTGTAAGTGCGTACAAGTGCGGTTTCTCTTTGTGTAAGTACGTGTAAGTGCATGTAACTGTGTATAAGTGCATATAAGTGCATGTAAGTGTGTGTAAGTACGTGTAAGTGCGTGTGAGTGCAGTTAAGTGGATGAAGTTTTGTGTAAATTCGTGTAAGTGTATGTAAGTGTGTATAAGTGTGTGTTAGTGTATGTAAGTGCGTGTAAGTGCGTGTAAGTGCATGTAAGTGCATGTAAGTGTGTGTAAGTGCGTGTAAGTGTGTGTAAGTGCGTGTATGTGTGTGTAAGTATGTGTAAGTGTGTGTTAGTGCATATGAGTGCATGTAAGTGCGTGCAAGTGTGTGTAAGTGTGTTTAAGTACGTGTAAGTTTGTGTAAGTGCGTGTAAGTATGTGTGAGTTTGTGTAAGTGCGAGTAAGTACGTGTAAGTGCGTGTAAGTGCGTATAAGTGCGTGTAAGTATATATAAGTGCATGTAAGTGTGTGTAAGTACGTGTAAGTATTGTTTATGTTAATATAAGTGCGTGTAAGTGCATGTAAGTACGTGTAAGTGTGTGTAAGTGCGTGTAAGTGTGGTTTAAGTGTGTGTAATCTTGTGTAAGTTCGTGTAAGTGCATGTAAGTGCGTGTAAGTGTGTATAAGTGCGTGTAAGTGCGGGTAAGTACGTATAAGTACGTGCAAGCGTGTGTAAGTGCATGTAAGTATGTGCAAGTGCGTGTAAGTGCGTGTAAGTGCGTGTAGTTGCGTGTAATTTTGTGTAAGTGCGTGGAAGTGCGTGTTAGTGCGTGTAAGTGTGTGTAAGTGCGTGTAAGTGCGTGTAAGTGCGTGTAAGTGTGTGTAAGTTGGTGTAAGTGCGTCTAAGTGCGTGTACGTTCGTGCAAGTGCGTGTAAGTGTGTGCAAGTTTGTTTAAGTGCGTGTAAGTGCGTGTAAGTACATGTAAGTGGGTGTAAGTGTGTGTAAGTGTGTGTAAGTGCGTGTAAGTTCGTGTAAGTGCGTGTAAGTACATGTAAGTATGTACAAGTACGTGTAATGGCATGTAAGTGCGTATCAGTGCGTGTAAGTACGTATAAGTACGTGTAAGTGCATGTAAGTACGTGTAAGTGCGTGGAAGTGCGTATAAGTGTGTGTAAGTGTGTGTACGTGCCTGTAAGTGTGTGTAAGTGCGTGTAAGTGTGTGTAAGTGCGTGTAAGTGGGTGTAAGTTTGTGTAAGTGAATGTAAGTTCGTGTAAGTGTGTGTAAGTGTGTGTAAGTGCGTGTAAGTGTGAGTAAGTGCATGTAAGTGCGGGTAAGTGCGTGTAAGTATGTGTAAGTGTGAGTATGGATGTAAGTGTGTGTAAGTGCGTGTAAGTGCGTGTAAGTACGTGCTTGTTTGTGTAAGTGAATGTAAGTTCGTATAAGTGTGTGTAAGTATGTGTAAGTGCGTGTAAGTGTGTGTAAGTGTGTGTAGGTGCATGTAAGTGCGTGTAAGTGCATGTACGTACGTGTAAGTATGTGTAAGTACATGTAAGTGTGTGTAAGTATGTGTAAGTGCGTGTAAGTGCGTATTAGTACGTGTGAGTGCGTGTAAGAGCGTGTAACTGCATGTAAGTGTGTATAAGTGCAGTTTAAGTTTGTGTAATTGCGTGTAAGTGCGTGTAAGTACTGTTTAAGTTCATGTAAGTGCAGGTAAGTGCGTGTAAGTACATGTAAGTATGTGTAAGTGCGTATAAGTGCGTATAAGTACGTGTAAGTGCAGTTTAAGTGGATGTAATTTTGTGTAAGTTTGTGTAAGTGCATGTAAGTGTGTGTAAGTACGTGAAAGTGCGTGTAAGTGCATGTAAGTACGTGTAAGTGTGTATAAGTGCGTATTAGTGCGTGTATGTGTGTTCAAGTGCATGTAAAAGTGTATTTTAGTGCATGTAAGTGTGTGAAAGTGCGTGCAAGTGCGTGTAACTGCGTGTAAGTGTGTGTACGTGTGTGTAGGTGTGTGTAGGTGCGTGTAAGTGCGTGTAAGTACGTGTAAGTGCATGTAAGTGCGTATACATGCGTCTAAGTGCGTGTAAGTGCGTATAAGTACGTGTAAGTATGTGTAAGTGCGTGTAAGTACGTGTAAGTACGTGTAAGTGCATGTAAGTGCGTATACATGCGTCTAAGTGCGTGTAAGTGCGTATAAGTACGTGTAAGTATGTGTAAGTGCGTGTAAGTACGTGTAAGTACGTGTAAGTGCGTATAAGTACGTTTAAGTATGTGTAAGTGCGTCTTAGTGCGTGTTAGTGCGCGTGAGTGCGTGTAAAAGCACGTAAGTGCCTGTAAGTTCGTGTAAGTGACATTTAAGTTTGTGTAAGTGAGTGTAAGTGCGTGTAAGTACGTGTATGTTTGTGTAAGTGCGTGTAAGTGTGTGTAAGTGCTATAAGTGCGTGTAAGTGTGTATACGTGTGTGTAAGTGTATGTATGTGTGTGTAAGTCTGTATAAGTGCGTGTAAGTGTGTGTAAGTATGTATAAATGCACGTAAATGCGTATAAGTGCGTGTAAGTGCGTGTAAGTTTGTGTAAGTGTGTGTAAGTGTGTGTAAGTGCATGTAAGTACGTGTAAGTACATGAAAGTATGAGTAAGTGCAAGTAAGTGCGTGTAAGAACGTATAAGTACGTGTAAGTACGTGTAAGTTTGTGTAAGTGCGTGTAAGTGCGCGTAAGTGCGTGTAAGTATGTGTAAGTGTGTGTAAGTGCGTATAAGTACGGTTTAAGTTTGTGTAAGTGTGTGTAAGTGCATGTAACTGCGTATAAGTGTGTGTAAGTGCGTTAAAGTGTGTGTAAGTGCGTGTAAGTGCGTGTGAGTGCAGTTTAGTGGATGTAATTTTGTGTAAATTCGTGTAAGTGTGTGTAAGTGTGTATAAGTGTGTGTAAGTGCGTCTAAGTGAGTGTAAGTGCATGTAAGTGCGTATAAGTGCGTGTAAGTGTGTAGAAGTGCATGTAAGTGTGTGTAAGCACGTGTAAGTACGTGTTAGTGCATACAAGTGCATGTAAGTGCGTGCAAGTGCGTGTAAGTGTGGTCTAAGTGTGTATAAGTTTGTGTAAGTGCGTGTAGGTGCGTGTAAGTTTGTGTAAGTACGATTAAGTACGTGTAAGTATGTGTAAGTGTGTATAAGTTCGTGTAAGTACGTGTAAGTGCGTGTAAGTGTGTGTAATTACGTGTAAGTACGGTTTACGTTCATGTAAGTGCGTGTAAGTGCATGTAAGTGCGTGTAAGTGCGTGTAAGTGCGTGTAGGTGCGTGTAAGTTTGTGTAAGTACGATTAAGTACGTGTAAGTACGTGTAAGTGCGTGTAAGTGTGTGTAATTACGTGTAAGTACGGTTTACGTTCATGTAAGTGCGTGTAAGTGCATGTAAGTGCGTGTAAGTGCGTGTAAGTGCGTGTAAGTGTGGTTTAAGTGTGTTTAATTTTGTGTAAGTTTGTGTAAGTGCATGTAAATCGTGTAAGTGTGTGTAAGTACTTGTAAGTGCATGTAAGTACGTAAAAGTACGTGTAAGTGCGGTTAAGTGCGTGTAAGTGTGGGTAAGTATGTGTAAGAGCGTGTAAGTGTGTGTAGGTGCGTGTAGTTTTGTGTAAGTGCGTGGAAGTGCGTGTTAGTGCGTGTAAGTGCGTGTAAGTGTTTGCAAGTGCGTGTAAGTGTGTGTACGTGGGTGTAAGTGCGTGTAAGTGTGTGTACATCTGTGCAAGTGCATGTAAGTGCGAATAAGTTTGTATAAGTGCGTGTAAGTGCGTGTAAGTGCGTATAATTGTGTGTAAGTGCGTGTAAGTACGTGTAAGTGCATGTAAATGCGTGTAAGTGCATGTAAGTTTGTGTAAGTACGTGTTAGTACGTGTACGTTTGTGTAGGTGCGTGTAAGTGCCTGTAGGTGCGTGTAAGTGCATGTAAGACGCGTGTAAGTTTGTGTAAGTGCGTATAAGTGCGTGTAAGTGCTCGTATGTGCGTGTAAGTGTGTGTAAGTGCGTGTAAGTGCGTGTAACTTTGTGTAAGTGCGTGCAAGTGTGTGTAAGTGCATGCTAGTACGTGTAAGTGCATGCAAGTGCGTGTAAGTACGTGTAAGTGCGTGTAAGTACGTGTAAGTTTGTGTAAGTGCTTATAAGTCCGTGTAAGTGCATGAAAGTGTGTCTAAGTGCATGTGTGTACGGTTTAAGTTCGTGTAAGTTCGTGTGAGTGCGTGGAAGTGCATGAACGCACGTGTAAGTGCGTGTAAGTACGTGGAAGTGTGTGTAAGTGCGTGTATGTACGTGTAATTGCATGTAAGTATGTGTAAGTGCGTGTAAGTGCGTGTAAATGTGTGTAAGTGCGTGTAAGTCCGTGTAAGTGCGTGTTAGTGCGTGTACGTTCATGTAGGTGCGTGTAAGTGCCTGTAAGTGCGTGTAAGGTGCGTGTAAATTTGTGTAAGTGTGTGGAAATTGATGTAAGTGCGTGTAAGTACGTGTAAGTGCGTGTAAGTTTGTGTAAGTGCGTGTAAGTGCGTGGAAGTGCGCGTAAGTGCGTGTAAGTGCGTGTAAGTGCTCGTATGTA
>SZWC01001042.1:278029-299906 GCA_023375785.1 Penium margaritaceum
TAAGTGCGTGTAAGTGTGTGTAAGTGCGTGTAAGTACGTGGAAGTACGTGTACGTGCGTGTAAGTACGTGTAAGTGCATGTAAGCACGTGTAAGTGCGTGTAAGTGAGTGTAAGTGCGTGTAAGTGGATGTAAGTACGTGTAAGCGCAAGTAAGTGTGTGTAAATACGTGTAAGTGCGTGTAAGTGCGTGTAAGTATGTGCAAGTGCATGTAAGTGCGTATAAGTGCGTGTAAGTGTGTGTCAGTGCGTGTAAGTGCGGTTTAAGTGCTTATAATTTTGTGTAAGTTCGTGTAAGTGCTTATAAGTGCCTGTAAGTGCGTGTAAGTGCGTGTAAGTGCATGTAAGTGCGTGTAAGTGCATGTAAGTACGTGCAAGTGGGTGTAAGTGCGTGTTAGTGTGTGTAAGTGCGTGTAAGTGTGTGTAAGTGTGTGTAGGTGCGTGTGATTTTGTGTAAGTGTGTGTAAGTGTGTATAAGTGCATGTAAGTGCGTGTAAGTGCATGTAAGTACATGTAAGTGCGTGTAAGTGTGTGTAAGTACGTGTACGTTTGTGTAAGTGCGTATAACTGCGTATAAGTACGCTTAAGTGTGTATAAGTGTGTGTAAGTGCGGTTTAAGTTCGTGTAAGTGCGTGTAAGTGCGTGTTAGTGCGTGTAGGTGCGGTTTAATTGCGTGGGATTTCATGTAAGTTCGTGTAAGTGCGTGTAAGTGCATGTAAGTGCGTGTAAGTGCGTGTAAGTGCGTGTAAGTGCATGTAAGTGTGTGTAAGTGTGTGTAAGTGCGTGTTATTACGTGTAAGTGTATGAGAGTACGCGTAAGTGTGTATAGGTGCGTGTAATTTTGTATTAGTGCATGTAAGTACGTGTTAGTGCGTGTAACTGTGTGTAAGTTTGTATAAGTGCGTGTAAGTGTGTGTAAGTGTGTGTAAGTGTGTATAAGTGTGTGTAAGAGCGCCTAAGTATGTGTAAGTTTGTGCAAGTGCGTGTAAGTACGTGTAAGTTTGCATAAGTACGTGTAAGTGCGTGTAAGTGCGTGTAAGTTCGTCTAAGTGCATGTAAGTACGTGTAAGTGCATGTAAGTGCGTTTAAGTACGTGTAAGTGCGTGTAAGTTCGTGCAAGAGCGTGTTAGTACGTGTACGTTCGTGTAAGTACATGTAAGTGCGTGGAAGTGTGTATAAGCACGTGTAAGTTCGTATAAGGACGTGTAAGTACGTGTAAGTGTGTGTAAGTGCGTGTAAGTATGTGTAAGTGCGTGTAAGTGTGTGTAAGAGCGTGTAAGTATATGTAAGTGCTTGTAAGTGATCGTAAGTACGTGTAAGTGTGTGTAAGTGCGTGTAAGTGCGTGTAAGTTCGTGTAAGTGCATGTAAGTGCGTGTAAGTGCGTGTAAGTGCGTGTAAGTGCATGTAAGTATATGTAAGTACGTGTAAGTGCGTGGAAGTGCGTGAAGTACGTGTAAATGTGTGTAAGCGTGTATAAGTGTGTGTAAGTGCATGCAGGTGCATGTAAGTGTGTGTAAGTGTGTGTAAGTATGTGTAAGTATGTGTAAGTGCGTGTAAGTGTGTGTAAGTGGATGTAAGTTCTTGTAAGAGCGTGTAAGTGCGTGTAAGTGCGTGTAAGTGCGTGTAAGTACGTGTAAGTGCGTGTAAGTGCGTGTAAGTGCGTGTAAGTGTGTGTAAGTACGTGTAAGTGCGCGTAAGTGCGTGTAAGTGCGTGTAAGTGCGTGTAAGTGTGTGTAAGTACGTGTAAGTGCGCGTAAGTGCGTGTAAGTGCGTGTAAGTGCGTGTAAGTGTGTGTAAGTGCGTGTAAGTATGTGTAAGTGCGTGTAAGTGTGTGTAAGTGGATGTAAGTTCTTGTAAGAGCGTGTAAGTGCGTGTAAGTGCGTGTAAGTGCGTGTAAATGCGTGTAAGTTCGTGTAAGTGTGTGTAAGTGCGTGTAAGTGCTTGTAAGTGTGTGCAAGTGTGTACAAGTGTGTGTAAGTGCGTGTAAGTACGTGTAAGTGTGTGTAAGTACGTGTAAGTGCGCGTAAGTGCGTGTAAGTGCATATAAGTGCGTGTAAGTATGTGTAAGTGTGTGTAAGTGTGTGTAAGTGTGTAAGTGCGTGTACGTGCGTGTAAGTGTGTGTAAGTGTGTGTAAGTGCGTGTAAGTTTGTGTTAGTACGTGTAAGTTTGTAAAAGTGCGCATAAGCATGTGTAAGTGCGTGTAAGTGCATATAAGTGCGTGTAAGTGCGTGGAAGTGCCTGTAAGTGCGTATGAGTTTGTGTAAGTGCGTGCAAGTACGTGTAAGTGCATGTAAGTATGTGTAAGTGTGTGTAAAAGCGAGTGAGTGTGTGTAAGTGCGTGTAAGTGTGTGTATGTATGTATACGTGCGTGGAAGTTCGTGTAAGTGTGTATAAGTACGTATAAGTTCATGTAAGTGCGTGTAAGTGTGTGTAAGTACATGTAAGTACGTATAAGTATGTGTAAGTGCGTGTAAGTACGTGTAAGTGCATGTGAGCACGTGTAAGTGCATGTAAGTGAGTGTAAGTGCGTGTAAGTGGGTGTAAGTGCGTGGAAGTGCAAAGAAGTGTGTGTAAATATGTGTAAGTGCGTGGAAGTGCATGTAAGTAAGTGTAAGTGCTTGTAAGTGCGTATAAGTGCGTGTAAGTGTGTGTAAGTACGTGTAATTTTGTGTAAGTGCGTGTAAGTGTATGTTAGTGCGTGTAAGTGTGTGTAAGTGCGTGTACGTGTGGTTTAAGTTCGTTCAAGTACGTATAAGTGTGTGTAAGTGTATGTCAGTGCGTGTAAATGCGGTTTAAGTGCGTATAATTTTGTGTAAGTTCGTGTAAGTGTGTATAAGTGCGTGTAAGTGCTTATAAGTGTGTGTAAGCACGTGTAAGTGCATGTAAGTGCATGTAAGTGTGTGTAAGTGTGTGTAAGTACGTGTAAGTGCGTGTAAGTGCGTGTTAGTGCGTGTAGGTACGTGTACGTGTGTGTAAGTGCGTGTAGGTGCGTGTGATTTTGTGTAAGTGTGTGTAAGTGCGTGATAGTGCATGTAAGTGCGTCTAAGTGCGTGTAAGTGCGTGTAAGTGCGTGTACGTACGTGTAAGTGTGTGTAAGTGCGTGTAAGTGCATGTAAGTGCGTCTAAGTGCGTTTAAGTTTGTGCAAGTACGTATAAGTGCGTGTAAGTTTGTGTAAGTGCGTGTAAGTACGTGTAAGTGCGTGTAAGTACGTGTAAGTGCGTGTGAGTGCGTGTAAGTGTGTGTAAGTGTGTGTAAGTGCGTGTAAGTGCGTGTACGTACGTGTAAGTGTGTGTAAGTGCGTGTAAGTTTGTGTAAGTGCGTGTAAGTACGTGTAAGTGCGTGTAAGTACGTGTAAGTGCGTGTGAGTGCGTGTAAGTGTATGTAAGTGCAGTTTAAGTTTATGTAAGTGCGTGTGAGTGTGTGTAAGTTTGTGTAAGTGTATGTAAGTGCATGTAGGTGCATGTAAGTACGTGTTAGTACGTATAACTACGTGTAAGTGCAAGTACGTGCGTTTAAGTATGTATAAGTGCGTGTTAGTGGGTGTAAGTATGTGTAACTGCAAGTAAGTGCGTGTAAGTACGTGTAAGTGTGTGTAAGTGCGTGTAAGTGCGTGTAAGTGTGAGTAAGTGCGTGTAAGTGCATGTAAGTGCGTGTAAGTGTGTGTAAGTATGTGTACGTTTGTGTAAGTGCATGTAACTGCATGTAAGTGCACTTAAGTGTATGTAAGTGCGTACAAGTGTGGTTTAACTTCGTGTAAGTGCTTGTATGTATGTGTCAGTACGTGTAAGTGTGGTTAAGTACGTGGGATTTTGTGTAAGTTCGTATAAGTGCGTGTAAGTGCGTGTAAGTGTGGGTAAGTGCGTTTAAGTGCATGCAAGTGCGTATAAGTGCCTGTAAGTGCATATTAGTGTGTCTAAGTGCGTGTAAGTGCGTGTAAGTGCGTGTACGTGTTTGTAAGTACGTGTAAGTGCGTGTGAGTGTGTGTAAGTGTGTGGAAGTGCGTATAAGTGCGTCTAAGTGCGTGTATGTTCGTACAAGTGTGTGTAAGTGCATGTATGTTTGTATAAGTGCGTGTAAGTGCGTGCAAGTGCGTGTAAGTTCGTGTTAGTGCATGTAAGTGTGTGTTAGTGAACGTAAGTTCGTGTAGGTGCGTGTAAGTACGTGTAAGTGCGTGTAAGTATGTATACGTGCGTGTAAGTGCGTGTAAGTGCGTGTAAGTGGATGTAAGTTCATGTAAGAGCGTGTAAGTACGTGTAAGTGCGTGTAAGTGCGTGTAAGTGCATGTAAGTGCATGTAAGTGCTGTTTAATTTTGTGTAAGTGCGTGTAAATGCGTGTAAGTTTGTGTAAGTGCGTATAAGTGCGTGTAAGTGCATGTAAGTACGTGTAAGTATGTGTAAGTACGTGTAAGTGCAAGTACGTGCGTATAAGTATGTGTAAGTGCGTGTAAGTGCATGTAAGTACGTGTAAGTATGTGTAAGTACGTGTAAGTGCAAGTACGTGCGTATAAGTATGTGTAAGTGCATGTAAGCACGAGTAAGTGCGTGTAAATACGTATAAGTGTGTGTAAGTGCATGTAATATGTGTAAGTGTGTCGAAGTACATACAAGTGCGAGTACGTGCGTATAAGTACGTATAAGTACCTGTACGTTTGTGTAAGTGCTTGTAACTACGTGTAATTTCGTAGAAGTGTGTGTAAGTGCGTGTAAGTGCGGTTTAAGTTTGTGCAATTGCGTGTAAGTGCGTGTCAGTGCGTGTAAGTGCGTGTAAGTGCATGTAAGTGTGTGTAAGTGTGTGTAAGTGCGTGTCAGTGTGTGTAAGTCCATGTAAGTGCGTGTAAGTGCGTGTAGGCACGTGTAATTTCGTGTAAGTGTGTGTAAGTGCATATTAGTGCGTGTAAGTGCGTGTACGTGTGAGTAAGTGCGTGTAAGTGTGTGTAAGTATGTGTAAGTGCGTGTACGTGTGAGTAAGTGCGTGTAAGTGTGTGTAAGTATGTGTAAGTTTGTATAAGAGTGTGTAAGTGTGTCTAAGTACGTGTAAGTTCGTGCAAGTACGTGTATGTACGTGTAAGTTCGTTTAAGTGCCTGTAAGTGCGTGTAAGTACGTGTAAGTGCGTGTTAGTACATGTAAGTGCGTGTAAGTGTGTGTAAGTTTGTGTAAGTATGTGTTAGTGCGTGTACATTTGTGTAAGTGCGTATAAGTGCGTGTAAGTGTGTGTAAGCACGTGTAAGTTCGTGAAAGTACGTGTAAGTGCGTGTAAGTGCATGTAAGTGCGTGTAAATGCGTGTAAGTGCGTGTTAGTGCGTGTAAGTGTGTATAAGTGCTTGTAAGTGCATGTAAGTGCGTGTAAGTGCGTGTAAGTGTGTGTAAGTTCGTATAAGTGCTTGTAAGTGCATGTAAGTGCGTGTAAGTGTGTGTAAGTGCATGTAAGTACGTGTAAGTGCGTGTAAGTATGTGTAAATGCGTCTAAGTACGTGTAAGTTCGTGTAAGTGCGTGTAAGTACATGTAAGTGCGTGTAAGTACGTGTAAGCGCGTGTTAGTACGTGTACATTCGCGTAAGTGCATGTAAGTGTGTGTAAGTGCGTATAAGCATGTGTAAGTTTGTGTAAGTGCGTGTAAGTGCGTGTAAGTGCATGTAAGTACGTGTAAGTACATGTAAGTATATGTAAATGCTTCTAAGTCTTTGTAAGTTCGTGTAAGTGCGTGTAAGTACATGTAAGTACATGTAAGTTCGTGTATGTGTGTGTTAGTATGTGTACGTCCGCATAAGTGCATGTAAGTGTGTGTAAGTGCGCATAAGAACGTGTAAGTTTGTGTAAGTGCTTGTAAGTACGTGTAAGTATGTGTAAGTGCGTGTAAGTACGTGTAAGTGCGTGTAAGTGCGTGTAAGAGTGTGTAAGTGTATGTAAGTGTGTGTAAGTACTTGTAAGTATGTGTACGTGCGTGTAAGTGCGTGTAAGTGCGTGTAAGTTCGTGCAAGTACATGTAAGTGCGTATAAGTGCATGTAAGTGCGTGTAAATTCATGTAAGTGCGTATAAGTATGTGTAAGTGCGTGGAAGTGCGTGTGAGTACGTGTAAATGCGTGTAAGTGTGTATAAGTGTGTGTAAGTGCATGCAGGTGCGTGTAAGTGTGTGTAAGCGTGTGTAAGTATGTGTAAGTGTGTGTAAGTGCATGTAAGTGCGTGTAAGTGTGTATAAGTGTGTGTAAGTGCATGCAGGTGCGTGTAAGTGTGTGTAAGCGTGTGTAAGTATGTGTAAGTGTGTGTAAGTGTATGTAAGTGTGTGTAAGTGTGTGTAAGTGGCTGTAAGTTGTTATAAGATCGTATAGGTGCGTGTAAGTGCGTGTAAGTGCGTGTAAATGTGTGTAAGTTTGTGTAAGTATGTGTATGTGCATGTAAGTGCTTGTAAGTGTGTGCAAGTGCATGTAAGTGTGTGTAAGTGCGTGGAAGTGCGTATAAGTGCGTGTAAGTGCGTGTAAGTGCGTGTAAGTATGTGTAAGTGCGTGTAAGTGCGTATAAGTGCGTGTAAGTGCGTGTAAGTGCGTGTAAGTATGTGTAAGTGCGTGTAAGTGCGTGTAAGAGCATGTAAGTGTGCGGAAGTATGTAAGTGCATATACGTACGTGTAAGTGTGTGTGAGTGTGTGTAAGTGCGTGTACGTTCGTGTAAGTGCGTGTAAGTTTGTGTAAGTGCGTGGAAGCATGTGTAAGTGCAAGTTCGTGCATGTAAGTGCGTGTAAGTGCGTGTAAGTGCGTGTAAGTGCGTGTAAGTACGTGTAAGTATGTGTAAGCTTGTGTAAGTGCATGTAAGTGCGTGTAAGTGCGTGTAAGTACGTGTAAGTTTGTGTAAGTGCGTATAAGCGCGTGTAATTGCGTGGAAGTGCCTATAACTGCATGTAAGTTTGTGTGAGTGCGTGTAAGTACGTGTAAGTATGTAAAAGTATGTGTAAGTGTGTATAAAAGCGTGTCAGTGCGTGTAAGTGCATGTAAGTGTGTGTATGTATATATAAGTGTGTGTAAGTTCGTGTAAGTGTGTGTACGTACGTGTAAGTGCATGTAAGCACGTGTAAGTATGTGTAAGTGAATGTAAGTGCGTGTAAGTGGCTGTAAGTACGTGTAAGTACAAGTAAGTATGTGTGAATACGTGTAAGTGCGTGTAAGTACGTGTAAGTGCATGTAAGTACGTATACGTGCGTGTAAGTGCGTGTAAATACGTGTAATCTTCTGTAAGTGCGTGTAAGTGTATGTAAGTGCGTGTAAGTGAGTGTAAGTGCGTGTACGTGCGGTTTAAGTTCGTGTAAGTGCGTATACGTTCGTGTAATCATGTGTCAGTGCGTGTAAGTGCGGTTTAGGTGCATATAACTTTGTGTAAGTTCGTGTAAGTATGTATAAGTACGTGTAAGTGCGTATAAGTGCGTGTAAGTGCGTGTAAGTGCGTGTAAGTACGTGTACGTTTGTGTAAGTGCTTATAACTGCGTGTAAGTACGTATAAGTGTGTGTAAGTACGTGTAAGTGCGGTTTAAGTTCGTGTAAGTGCGTGTAAGTGCATTTCAGTGCGTGTAAGTGTGGTTTAAGTACGTGCAATTTTGTGTAAGTTCGTGTAAGTATGTATAAGTACGTGTAAGTGCGTATAAGTGCGTGTAAGTGCGTGTAAGTGCGTGTAAGTGCATGTAAGTGCCTGTAAGTGCGTGTAAGTACATGTAAGTGCGTGTAAGTGCATGTTAGTGCGTGTTAATGCGTGTAGGTGCATGTAAGTGCGTGTAGGTGCGTGTGATTTTGTGTAAGTGTGTGTAAGTCTGTGTTAGTGCGTGTAAGTGCGTGTAAGTACGTGTAAGTGCTTGTACGTGCGTGTAAGTGTGTGTAAGTGCGTGTGAGTACATGTAAGTGCGTCTAAGTGTGTTTACGTTCGTGCAAGTGCGTGTAAGTGCGTGTAAGGTTGTGTAAGTGCGTGTAAGTGCGTGTAAGTGCATGTAAGTGCGCGTAAGTGCGTGTAAGTGCGTGTAAGTGTGGTTTAAGTTCGTGTAAGTGCGTATAAGTGCGTGTAATTGCGTATAAGTGCGGTTTAAGTGCGTGGGAGTTCGTGTAAGTTTGTGTATGTGATAAGTGTGTATAAGTGCGTGTAAGTGCGTTTAAGTGCGTGTAAGTGCGTGTAAGTGCGTGTAAGTGCGTGTCAGTGTGTGTAAGTGCGTGTAAGTGCGTGTAAGTACGTGTAGGTGTGTGTAATTTCGTGTAAGTGTGTGTAAGTGCGTGTTAGTGCGTGTAAGTATGTGTACGTGCGTGTAAGTACGTGTAAGTGCGTGTAAGTGTGTGTAAGTGTGTATAAGTGCATGTAAGTGCGTGTAAGTGCGTGTATGTTTGTACAAGTGCGTGTAAGTGTGTGTAAGTTCGTGTAAGTATGTGTAAGTACGTGTTAGTGTGTATAAGTGCGTGTTAGTGCATGTAAGTGCGTGTAAGAGTACGTATGTTTGTGTAGGTGCGTGTAAGTACGTGTAAGTGCGTGTAAGTATGTGTAAGTGCGTGTAAGTACGTGTAAGTGTGTGTAAGTAGATGTAAGTTCATGTAAGAGCGTATAAGTACGTGTAAGTGCGTGTAAGTGGATGTAAGTGCGTGTAAGTGCATGTATGTGCAGTTTAAGTTTGTGTAAGTGCGTGTAAATGTGCGTAAGTTTGTGTAAGTGCATATAAGTGCGTGTAAGTGCATGTAAGTACATGTAAGTATGTGTAAGTATGTGTAAGTGCAAGTGAGTGCGTATAAGTATGTGTAAGTGCATGTAAGCATCAGTAAGTGCGTGTAAGTACGTGTAACTACGTGTTAGTGGGTGTAAGTACGCGTAAGGTCAAGTAAGTGCGTGTAAGTACGTGTAAGTGCGTGTAAGTACATATAAGTACGTGTAAGTGTGTGTAAGTGCATATAAGTGCGTGTAAGTGCGTGTAAGTGTGTGTAAGTACGGGTACATTTGTATAAGTGCTTGTAACTGCGCGTAAGTGCGTATAAGTGTGTGTAAGTGCGTGTAATTGCGGTTTAAGTTCCTGTAAGTGCGTGTAAGTGCGTGTCAGTATGTGTAAGTGCGATTTAAGTGCGTGTAATTTGTGTACATTCGTGTAAGTGCGTGTAAGTGCGTGTAAGTGCGTGTAAGTGCATGTAAGTGCGTGTACGTGTGTGTAAGTGTGTATAAGTGCATGTCAGTGTGTGTAAGTGCGTGTAAGTGTGTGTAAGTGCGTGTAGGCACGTGTAATTTGGTGTAAGTGTGTGTAAGTGCGTTTTAATACGTGTAAGTGCGTGTACGTGCATGTAGGTACGTGTAAGTGTGTAGAAGTATCTGTAAGTTCGTATAGGTGCGTGTAAGTGCGTCTAAGTGCGTGCAAGTTGGGACAAGTGTATGTAAGTCACGTAAGTTCGTGTAAGTGCGTGTAAGTGCGTGTAAGTGTGTGTAAGTGCGTGTTAGTGCATGTAAGTGCGTGTAAGTGCGTGTACGTGTGTGTAAGTATGTGTAAGTGCGTGTAAGTGCGTGTAAGTGTGTGTAAGTGCGTGTAGGCACGTGTAAGTTGGTGTAAGTGTGTGTAAGTGCGTTTTAATACGTGTAAGTGCGTGTACGTGCATGTAGGTACGGGTAAGTGTGTAGAAGTATCTGTAAGTTCGTATAGGTGCGTGTAAGTGCGTCTAAGTGCGTGCAAGTTGGGACAAGTGTATGTAAGTCACGTAAGTTCGTGTAAGTGCGTGTAAGTGCGTGTAAGTGTGTGTAAGTGCGTGTTAGTGCATGTAAGTGCGTGCAAGTGCGTGTAAGTTTGTATAATTATGTGTTAGTGTGTGTACATTCGTATAAGTGCATGTAAGTGCGTGTAAGTGCGTTTAAGTGTGCGTAAGCATGTGTAAGTTTGTGTAAGTACGTATAAGTACGTGTAAGTACGTGTAAGTGTGTGTAAGTGCGTGTAAATGCGTGTAAGTGCGTGTAAGTGCATGTAAGTGTGTACAAGTGCTCGTAAGTGCGTGTAAGTGCGTGTAAGTACGTGTAAGTGCGTGTGAGTGTATGTAAGTACGTGTAAGTACGTATATGTGTGTGTAAATGCGTGTAAGTGTGTGTAAGTACGTGTAAGGGCATGTAGGTGTGTGTAAGTGCGTGTAAGTACACGTAAGTTTGTGTAGGTGTGTGTAAGTACTTTTAAGTGCGTGTAAGTATGTGTAAGTGTGTATAAGTGCGTGTAAGTGAATACAAGTGGATGTAAGTTCATGGAAGAGCGTGTAAGTGCGTGTAGGTGTGTGTAAGTACGTGTAAGTGCTTGTAAATGCGTACACGTTTGTGTAAGTGTGTATAAGTGTGTGTAAGTGTTTATACGTACGTGTAAGTGTGTGTAAGTGCGTGTAAGTGCGTGTAAGTGCGTGTAAGTACGTGTAGGTATGTAAGTGCGTGTAAGTGCGAGTTCGTGCGTGTAAGTATGTGTAAGTGTGTGTAAGTGCATGTAAGTGGGTATAAGTGTGTGTAAGTGTGTCTAAGTGCGTGTAAGTGCATGTAAGTGCGTGTAAGTTTGTGTAAGTACATGTAAGTGTGTGTAAGTGTGTATAGGTATGTGTAAGTGCATGCAAGTGTGTGTCAGTGTGTGTAAGTGCGTATTATTGCGTGTATATATGTATAAGTGCTTGTAAGTGCGTGTCACTGTGTGTAAGTGCGTGTAAGTGCGTGTAAATGCGTGTAAGTGTGTGTAAGTACGTGTAAGTTTATATAAGTGTGTGTAAGTGTGTGTAAGTGTGTGTAAGTGTGTAAGTGTGTGTAATTGCGTGTTAGTGTGTGTAAGTACGTGTAAGTTCATGTAAGTGCGCGAAGGCATGTATAAGTATGAGTTCATGTGTGTACGTGGGTGTAAGTGCATGTAAGTGCGTGTAAGTGTTTGTAAGTGTGTGTAAGTTTGGATAAGTGCATGTAAGTGCGTGTAAGTGCATGTAAGTGCATGTAAGTGCGTTTAACTGTGTGTAAGTGTGTGTAAGTGCATGTAAGTGCGTATTAGTATGTGTAAGTGCGTATAAGTGCATGTCAGTGCGTGTAAGTATGTGTAAGTGTGTGTAAGTGCGTGTAAGTACATGTAAGTACGTGTAAGTGTGTGTAAGTGTGTGTAAGTGCGTGTAAGTACGTGTAAGTGCGTGTAAGTGCGTGTAAGTACGTGTAAGTGCGTGTAAGTGCGTGTAAGTACGTGTAAGTGCGTGTAAGTGCGTGTAAGTACGTGTAAGTGCGTGTAAGTGCGTGTAAGTACGTGTAAGTGCGTGTAAGTGTGTGTAAGTGCGTGTAAGTGCGTATTAGTATGTGTAAGTGCGTATAAGTGCATGTCAGTGCGTGTAAGTATGTGTAAGTGTGTGTAAGTGCGTGTAAGTACATGTAAGTACGTGTAAGTGTGTGTAAGTGTGTGTACGTGCGTATAAGTGCGTGTAAGTGCATGTAAGTTCATGTAAGTACGTGTAAGTGCGTGTACGTACGTGTAAGTGCGTGTAAAATTGTGTAAGTACGTGTAAGTGCGTGTAAGTGTGTGTAAGTGCGTGTAAGTTCGTGTAAGTGCTCGTATGTGCGTGTAAGTGCGTATAAGTGCGTGTAAGTGCGTGTTTCTTTGTGTAAGTGTGTGCAAGTGTGTATAAGCGGATGTAAGTGCGTGTAAGTGCATGTAAGTGCGTGTAAGGACGTGTAAGTGCGTGTAAGTACGTGTAAGTGCGTGTAAGTGCATAAAAGTGCGTATAAGTGCATGTAAGTGTGTGTAAGTGCGTGTAAGTACGGTTTAAGTTCGTGTAAGTGCGTCTAAGTGCGTGTAAGTTTGTGCAAGTGCGTGTAAGTGCAGTTTAAGTTCGTGTAAGTGCGTGTAAGTGCGTGTAAGTGCGTGTAAGTGTGTGTAAGTATGTGTAAGTGCGTCTAAGTGCATGTAAGTACGTTTCCGTATGTGTAAGTGCGTGTAAGTGCGTGAAAGTGCGTGTAAGTTTGTGTAAGTGCGTATAAGTGCATGTAAGTGCGTGTAAGTATGTGCAAGTACGTGTAAGTGTGTGTAAGTGCAGGTAAGTGCGTGTAAGCACGTGTAAGTGTATGGAAGCACGAGTAAGTGCGTGTAAGTATGTGTAAGTGCGTGTTAGTGGGTATAAGTGCGTGTAAGTGCAAGTAAGTGCGTGTAAGTACGTGTAAGCATGTGTAAGTGCGGGTAAGTGCGTGTAAGTGTGTGTAAGTGCGTGTAAGTACATGTAAGTGCGTATAAGTGTGTGTAAGTACATGTATGTTTGTGTAAGTGCGTGTAACTGCGTATAAGTGCATTGAAGTATGTATAAGTACGTGTAAGTACGGTTTAAGTTCGTATCAATGTGTGTAAGTGCGTGTAGGTGCGTGTAAGTGCGGCTTAAGTGCGTGGGATTTCGTGTAAGTTCGTGTAAGTGCGTGTAAGTGCGGGTAAGTGCGTGTAAGTGCGTGTAAGTGCGTGTAAGTGTGTGTAAGTGTGTATAAGTGCATGTAAGTGCGTGTAAGTGCGTGTAAGTGCGTGTAAGTGTGTGTAAGTGCGTGTAAGTGTGTCTAAGTGCGTGTATGTTCGTGCAAGTGCGTGTAAGTGCATGTAAGTTTGTGTAAGTGTGTGTACGTACGTGTAAGTGCGTGTAAGTGTGTGTTAGTGCATGTAAGTGCGTGTAAGTGCACGTAAGTTCATGTTGGTGCGTGTAAATACGTGTAAGTGCGTGTAAGTATGTGTAAGTGCGTATAAGTGCGTGTAAGTGCGTGTAAGTGGATATAAGTTTATGTAAGAGCGTGTACGTACGTGTAAGTATGCATAAGTACGTGTAAGTGCGTGTAAGTGCGTGTAAGTGCATGTAAGTATGTGTAAGTACGTGTAAGTGTTTGTAAGTATGTGTAAGTGCATGTAAGCACAAGTAAGTGCGTGTAAGTACGTGTAAGTGCGTGTAAGTATGTGTAAGTGCATGTAAGCACAAGTAAGTGCGTGTAAGTACGTATAAGTGCATGTTAGTGGGTGTAAGTACGTGTAAGTACAAGTAAGTGCGTGTAAGTACGTGTAAGTGCGTGTACGTGTGTGCAAGTACGTGTAAGTGTGTGTAAGTGCATGTAAGTACATGTACGTACGTGTAAGTGCGTGTAAGTACGTGTACCTTTGTGTGAGTGCTTATAACTGCGTGTAAGTGCATGTAAGTGTGTGTAAGTACGTGTAAGTGCGGTTTAAGTTCGTGTAAGTGCGTGTAAGTGCGTTTCAGTGCGTGTAATTGCGGTTTCAGTGCGTGTAATTTTGTGTAGGTTCGTGTAAGTGTGTGTAAGTATGTATAAGTGCGTGCAAGTACGTGTAAGTACATGTAAGTGCGTGTAAGTACGTGTAAGTGCGTGTTAGTGTGTGTAAGTGCATGTAAGTACTTGTAAGTACGTGTAGGTGACTGTAACTTTGTGTAAGTGCATGTAAGTACGTGTTAGTGTGTGTAAGTGCGTGTACGTGTGTGTAAGTGCATGCAAGTGTGTGTAAGTATGTGTAAGTTTGTATAAGTATGTGTAAGTGCGTCTAAGTGCGTGTAAGTTTGTGCAAGTGCGTGTAAGTGTGTGTAAGTTTGTGTAAGTGCGTGTAAGTGCGTGTAAGTGCGTGTAAGTATGTGTAAGTGCGTCTAAGTGCGTGTAAGTTTGTGCAAGTGCGTGTAAGTGTGTGTAAGTTTGTGTAAGTGCGTGTAAGTGCGTGTAAGTGCGTGTAAGTGTGTATTAGTGCATGTAAGTGCGTGTAAGTGCGTGTAAGTTCGTTTAAGTATGTGTTAGTGTGTGTACATTCGTGTAAGTGCGTATAAGTATGTGTAAGTATGTGTAAGTACGTGTAAGTACGTGTAAGATTGTGTAAGTACGTGTAAGTGCGTCTAAGTGCGTTTAAGTGCGTGTAAGTATGTGTAAATGTATGTAAGTGCGTGTAAGTGCGTGTAAGTGTGTGTAAGTTCTCGTAAGTGTGTGTAAGTACGTGTAAGTGTGTGTAAGTTTGTGTAAGTGCGTGTAAGTGCGTGTAAGTGCGTGTAAGTGTGTGTAAGTTCTCGTAAGTGTGTGTAAGTACGTGTAAGTGTGTGTAAGTTTGTGTAAGTGCGTGTAAGTGCGTGTAAGTGCATGTAAGTGCATGTAAGTGCATGTACGTACGTGAAAGTGCGTGTAAGTGTGTGTAAATGTGTGTAAGTATGTGTATGTGTAAGTGCGTGTAAGTGCATGTAGGTGCGTGTGAGTGCGTGTAGGTGCACATACGTTTGTATAGGTGCGTGTAAGTACGTGTAAGTGCGTGTAAGTATGTGTAAGTGCGTGTAAGTGTGTGTAAGTGTGTCTAAGTGCGTGTAAGTGCATGTAAGTGCGTGTAAGTTTGTGTAAGTATATGCAAGTGTGTGTAAGTGTGTGTAAGTATGTGTACGTGCGTACAAGTGTGTGTCAGTACGTGTAAGTGCGTATAAGTGCGTGTATATATGTATAAGTGCGTGTAAGTGCGTATAAGTGCGTGTAAGTACGTGTAAGTGCGTGTAAGTGCGTGTAAGTACGTGTAAGTGTGTGCAAGTACGTGTAAGTTTGTGTAAGTGCGTGTAAGTGCGTGTAAGTGTGTGTAAGTGTGTAAGTGCGTGTAATTACGTGTTAGTGCGTATAAGTATGTGTAAGTGCGTGAAAGTTTGTATAAGTACGTGTAAGTTCATGTAAGTGCGCGAAGGCATGTATAAGTATGAGTTCTTGTGTGTACGTAGGTGTAAGTGCATGTAAGTTCGTGTAAGTGTGTGTAAGTATGTGTACGTGCGTATAAGTGCATGTAAGTGCGTGTAAGTTCATGTAAGTGCGTGTATGTGCATGTAAGTACGTGTAAGTGCGTGTAAAATTGTGTAAGTGTGTGTAAGTACGTGTAAGTGTGTGTAAGTGCATGTAAATGCGTGTAAGTGCTCATATGTGCGTGTAAGTACGTGTAAGTGCGTATAAGTACGTGTTTCTTTGTGTAAGTGTTTGCAAGTGTGTATAAGTGGATATAAGTGCGTGTAAGTTCATGTAAGTGCATGTAAGTACGTGTAAGTGCGTGTAAGTACATGTAAGTTTGTGTAAGTGCGTAAAAGTGCGTGTAAGTGCATGTAAGTGTGTGTAAGTGCGTGTAATTATGGTTTAAGTTCGTGTAAGTGCGTATAAGTGCGTGTAAGTATGTGTAAGTGCGTCTAAGTGCGTCTAAGTGCGTGTAAGTTTGTGCAAGTACGTGTAAGTGCAGTTTAAGTTTGTGTAAGTGCATATAAGTGCGTGTAAGTGCGTATAAGTGTGTGTAAGTATCTGTAAGTGCGTGTACGTGCATGTAAGTGCGTTTAAGTATGTGTAAGTGCGTGTAAGTGCGTGTAAGTGCGTGTACATTTGTGTAAGTGCGTATAAGTGTGTGTAAGTATCTGTAAGTGCGTGTACGTGCATGTAAGTGCGTTTAAGTATGTGTAAGTGCGTGTAAGTGCGTGTAAGTGCGTGTACATTTGTGTAAGTGCGTATAAGTGCATGTAAGTACGTGTAAGTATGTGCAAGTACGTCTAAGTGTGTGTACGTGCAAGTAAGTGCGTGTAAGTATGTGTAAGTGTATGTAAGCATGAGTAAGTGCGTGTAAGTACGTGTAAGTAGGTCTTAGTGGGTGTAAGTGCGTGTAAGTGCAAGTAAGTGCGTGTAAGTACGTGTAAGTGTGTGTATGTGCGGGTAAGTGTGTGTAAGTGTGTGTAAGTGCGTGTAAGTACATGTAAGTGCGTGTAAGTGCGTGTAAGTGCAAGTAAGTGCGTGTAAGTACGTGTAAGTGTGTGTATGTGCGGGTAAGTGTGTGTAAGTGTGTGTAAGTGCGTGTAAGTACATGTAAGTGCGTGTAAATATGTGTAAGTATGTGTATGTTTGTGTAAGTGCCTCTAACTGCGTGTAAGTGCATTGAAGTTTGTATAAGTACGTGTAAGTACGGTTTAAGTTTGTATCAGTGCGTGTAAGTGCGTGTAGGTGCGTGTAAGTACGGTTTAAGTGCGTGGGATTTCGTGTAAGTTCGTGTAAGTGCGTGTAAGTGCGCGTAAGTGCGTGTAAGTGTGTGTAAGTGTGTGTAAGTGCGTGTCAGTATGTGTAAGTGTGTATAAGTGCCTGTAAGTACGTGTTAGTGCGCGTAAGTGCGTGTAAGTGCGTATTAGTGCATGTAAGTGCGTGTACATGCGTGTAAGTGCGTGTAAGTGTGTGTAAGTATGTGTAAGTATGTGTAAGTGCATGTAAGTGCGTGTTAGTGCGTGTAAGTGCGTGTACATGCGTGTAAGTGCGTGTAAGTGTGTGTAAGTATGTGTAAGTATGTGTAAGTGCATGTAAGTGCGTCTAAGTGTGTGTATGTTCGTGCAAGTGCGTGTAAGTGCATGTAAGTTTGTTTAAGTGTGTGTACGTGCGTGTAAGTGCGTGTAAGTCCGTGTTAGTGCATGTAAGTGCGGGTAAGTGCACGTAAGTTTGTGTAGGTGCGTGTAAGTGCGTGTAAGTGCGTGTAAGTATGTATAAGTGCGTGTAAGTACGTGTAAGTACGTGTAAGTGCGTGCAAGTGCGTGTAAGTGCATGTAAGTACGTGTAAGTACGTATAAGTATGTGTAATTGTGTGTAAGTATGTCTAAGTGTATGTAAGCACATGTAAGTGCGTGTAAGTACGTATAAGTGCATGTTAGTGGGTCTAAGTGCGTGTAAGTGCAAGTAAGAGTGTGTAAGTATGTGTAAGTACGTATACGTGCGTGTAAGTATGTGTAAGTGTGTGTAAGTGCATGTAAGTGCGTGTAAGTGCGTGTAAGTACGTGTACGTTTGTGTAAGTGCTTATAACTGCGTGAAAGTGCGTATAAGTGTTTGTAATTACGTGTAAGTGCGGTTTAAGTTTGTGTAAGTGCGTGTAAGTGCGTTTCAGTGCGTGTAAGTGTGGTTTAAGTACGTGTAATTTTGTATTAGTTTGTGTAAGTGCGTGTAAGTACGTGTAAGTGCGTGTTAGTGCGTGTATGTGCATGTAAGTGCGTGTAAGTGCGTGTAAGTGTGTGTCAGTGTGTGTAAGTGCATATAAGTACGTGTAAGTATGTGGTGCATGTAATTTCGTGTAAGTGCATGTAAGTGCGTGTTAGTGCGTGTAAGTGCGTGTACGTGTGTGTAAGTGCATGTAAGTGTGTTTAAGTATGTGTAAGTTTGTATAAGTGTGTGTAAGTGCGTCTAAGTGCATGTAAATTCGTGCAAGTGTGTGTAAGTGTGTGTAAGTTCGTGTAAGTGTGTGTAAGTGCGTGTAAGTGCGTGTAAGTATGTGTTAGTGCATGTAAGTGCGTGTAAGTGCGTGTACGTTTGTGTAAGTATGTGTTAGTGTCTGTTCATTTGTATAAGTGCGTACAACTACGTGTAAGTGTGTGTAAGTTTGTGTAAGTATGTGTAAGTTTGTGTAAGCGCGTGTAAGTGTGTGTAAGTGCGTATAAGTGTGTGTAAGTATGTGTAAATGCGTGTAAGTGCGTGTAAGTGCGTGTAAGTGTGTGTAAGTACTCGTAAGTGTATGTAAGTGCGTGTAAGTGTGTGTAAGTTTGTGTAAGTGCGTGTAAGTGCGTGTAAGTGCGTGTAAGTGTGTGTAAGTACTCGTAAGTGTATGTAAGTGCGTGTAAGTGTGTGTAAGTTTGTGTAAGTGCGTGTAAGTGCGTGTAAGTGCATGTAAGTGCGTGTAAGTGCATGTAAGTACGTGTAAGTGCGTTTAAATGCGTGTAAGTGCGTGTAAGTGCATGTAGGTGCGTGGAGTGCGTGTACGTGCGTGTAAGTGCATGTAGGTGCGTGGAGTGCGTGTAAGTGCACGTACGTTTGTGTAGGTGCGTGTAAGTTCGTGTAAGTGCGTGTAAGTATGTGTAAGTTTGTGTAAGTGCGTGTAAGTTCGTGTAAGTGCGTGTAAGTATGTGTAAGTTTGTGTAAGTGCGTGTAAGTGCGTGTAAGTGGATGTAAGTTCATGTAAGAGCGTGTAAGTGCGTGTAAGTGCGTGTAAGTGTGTGTAAGTGCGTGTAAGTGCTTGTAAATGCGTGTAAGTTTGTGTAAGTGCGTGTAAGTGTGTGGAAGTGCTTGTAAGTACATGTAAGTGTGTGTAAGTACGTGTAAGTGCGTCTAGGTATGTATAAGTACGTGTAAGTGCATGTAAGTGCGTGTACGTTTGTGTAAGTGCATGCAAGTGTGCGTAAGTAGGTGTAAGTGCATACAAGTGTGTGTCAGTGCATGTAAGTGCGTGTAAGTGCATGTATGTATGTAGAAGTGCGTGTAAGTGCGTACAAGTGCGTATAAGTGTGTGTAAGTGCGTGTAAATGCGTGTAAGTGCATGTAAGTGCGTGTAAGTGTGTGTAAGTGCGTGTAAGTGTGTGTAAGTACGTATAAGTTCGTGTAAGTGTGTGTAAGTGTGTGTAAGTGTGTGTAAGTGTATAAGTGCGTGTAAGTGCATGTTAGTGCGTGTAAGTATGTGTAAGTGCGTGTAAGTTCGTATAAGTGCGTGTAAGTTCGTGTAAGTATGTGTAGGCATGTATACGTATGATTTTGTGCGTATAAGTGTGTGTAAGTGCGTGAAAGTGTGTGTAAGTGTGTGTAAGTTTGTATAAGTGCGTGTAAGTGCATGTAAGTGCGTGTAAGTGCGTATAAGTGTGTGTACGTGCGTGTAAGTAGGTATAAGTGCGTGTAAGTTCATGTAAGTATGTTTAAGTGCGTGTAAGTGCGTGTAAGTATGTGTAAGTTTGTGTACGTGCGTGTAAGTGTGTGTAAGTGCACGTAAGTGCTTATAAGTACGTGTAAGTGCTCGTATGTGCATGTAAGTACGTGTAACTTTGTGTAAGTACGTGCAAGTGTGTGTAAGTGGATGTAAGTGCGTGTAAGTGCATGTAAGTACGTGTAAGTATGTGTAAGTGCGTGTAAGTACGTATAAGTTTGTGTAAGTGCGTATAAGTGCGTGTAAGTACATGTAAGTGTGTGTAAGTGCGTGTAAGTACGGTTTAAGTTCGTGTAAGTGCATGTAAGTGTGTGTAAGTGCGTGTAAGTGCGTGTAAGTGGAGTTTAAGTGCGTGTAATTTTGTGTAAGTTCGTGTAAGTGCGTGTAAGTGCGTATAAGTGCGTGTAAGTGTGTCTAAGTGCGTCTGAGTACATGTAAGTTTGTGCAAGTGCGTGTAAGTGTAGTTTAAGTTCGTGTAAGTGCGTAAAAGTGCGTGTAAGTGTGTCTAAGTGCGTCTGAGTACATGTAAGTTTGTGCAAGTGCGTGTAAGTGTAGTTTAAGTTCGTGTAAGTGCGTAAAAGTGCGTGTAAGTGCGTGTAAGTATGTGTAAGTGCGTGTAAGTGCGTGTAAGTGCGTTTAAGTATATGTAAGTGTGTGTAAGTCAGTGTAAGTGCGTGTAAGTTTGTGTAAGTGCGTATAAGTGTGTGTAAGTGTGTGTAAGTACATGTAAGTACGTATAAGTACGTGTAAGTGCAAGAAAGTGTGTGTAAGTATGTGTACGTGCATGTAAGCTCGTGTAAGTGCGTGTAAGTGTGTGTAAGTGCGTGTAAGTGGATGTAAGTGTGTGTAAGTGCAAGTAAGTACGTATAAGTACGTGTAAGTGCGTGTTAGTGTGTGTAAGTGCGTGTAAGTGTGTGTAAGTGCAAGTAAGTACGTATAAGTACGTGTAAGTGCGTGTTAGTGTGTGTAAGTGCGTGTAAGTACGTGTAAGTGCGTGTAAGTGTGTGTAAGTGTGTATAAGTGCGTGTAAATACGTTTAAGTTCGTGTAAGTACGTGTAAGTGTGTGTAAGTGCGTGTAAGTGGGTTTAAGTGTGTGTAAGTGCGTGTAAGTGCGCTTTAAGTTCATGTAAGTACGTGTAAGTGTGTTTAAGGGCGTATGAGTGTTTGTAAGTGCATGTAAGTGTAGGTTAAGTGTGTGTAATATCGTGTAAGTTCGTTTAAGTGCATGTAAGTATGTGTAAGTATGTGTAAGTACATGTAAGTGAATATAAGTGTGTGTAAGTGCATGTAAGTGCGTGTAAGTGTGTGTAAGTACGTGTAAGTGCGTGTAAGTATGTATAGGTACGTGTATTTTTGTGTAAGTGCGTGTAAGTGCGTGTTAGTGCGTGTAAGTGCGTGTAAGTGCGTGTAATTACGTGGAAGGGCATGTAAGTCCTTCTAAGTACGTGTAAGTTTGTGCAAGTGCATGTAAGTGCGTGTAAGTTCGTGTAAGTGCGTGTAAGTACGTGTAAGTGCGTGTAAGTGTGTGTAAGTACGTAGAAGTGTGTATAAGTGCGTGTAAGTGCGTGTAAGTACGTGTAAGTGCGTGTAAGTGTGTGTAAGTACGTAGAAGTGTGTATAAGTGCGTGTAATTGCATGTAAGTGTATGTAAGTGCGTGTAAGTGTGTGTAAATGCATGTAAGTGCGTGTAAGTTCGTGTATGTGTGTGTTAGTACGTGTACGTTCATGTAGGTGCGTGTAAGTGCCTGTAAGTGCGTGTAAGTACGTGTAAGGTACGTGTAAGTTTGTGTAAGTGTGTGTAAATGGGTTTAAGTGCGTGTAAGTGCGTGTAAGTGTGTGTAAGTGCGTGTAAGTTTGTGTAAGAGTGTGTAAGTACGTGTAAGTGCGTGTAAGTGTGTGTAAGTGCGTGTAAGTTTGTGTAAGAGTGTGTAAGTACGTGTAAGTGCGTGTAAGTGCGTATAAGTACGTGTAAGTGCTCGTATGTGCGTGTAAGTGCGTATAAGTGTGTGTAAGTGCGTGCAACTTTGTGTAAGTATGTGCAAGTGCGTGTAAGTGCATGTAAGTGCATGTAAGTGCATGTAAGTACGTGTAAGTGCGTTTAAATGCGTGTAAGTGCGTGTACGTGCGTGTAATTACATATAGGTGCATGTAAGTACGCGTAAGTTCCTATAGATATGTGTAAGTACGTGTTAGTGCGTGTAGGTATGTGTAAGTGTGTGTATGTGCGTATACCTGTGTGTAAGTGGATGTAAGAGTGTGTAAGAGCGTGAAAGTGCGTGTAAGAGCGTGTAAATGCGTGTAAGTACGTGTTAGTACGTGTAAGTGTGTGTAAGTGCGTGTAAGTGTGTGTAAGTGTGTGTAAGAGCATGTAAGTGCTTGTAAGTACGTATAAGTACGTGTAAGTGCGTGTAAGTGCGTGTTAGTGCGTGTAAGTACGTGTAAGAGCGTGTACGTGCATGTAAGTACATGTAAGCGTGGTTTATGTTCGTGTACGTGAGTGAAGGTGTGTGCAAGTACGTGTAAGTTCATGTAAGTACGTATAAGTACGTGTAAGAGTGTGTAAGTGCGTGTAAGTGCGTGTAAGCGTGTGTAAGTGCAGTTTAAGTTCGTGTAAGTATGTGTAAGTGTGTGTAAGTTTGTGTAAGTTGTATAAGTGCATGTAAGTGCGTGTATGTACGTGTAAGTACGTGTAAGTGCAAGTAAGTGCATGTAAGTACGTGTAAGTGCATGTAAGCATGTGTAAGTGCGTGTAAGTACGTGTAAATGTGTGTACATGGGTGTAAGTGCGTGTAAGTGCAAGTAAGTGCGTGTAAGTATGTGTAAGTACGTGCAAGTGTGTGTAAGCATGTGTAAATACGTGTAAGTACGTGTATGTCGGTGTAAGTGTGTGTAAGTGCGTGTAAGTACGTGTAAGTTCACGTAAGTGTGTATAAGTGTGTGTAAGTGTGTGTAAGTGTGTGTAAGTGCGGTTCAAGTTCGTGTACGTGCGTATAACTGCGTGTAAGTGCGTGTCAGTGCGTGTAAGTGCGGTTTAAGTGCGTGCAATTTTGTGTAAGTTCGTGTAAGTGCGTGTAAGTGTGTGTAAGTGCGTATAAGTGCGTGTAAGTGCGTGTAAGTACGTGTAAGTACGTGTAAGTGCAAGTAAGTGCATGTAAGTACGTGTAAGTGCATGTAAGCATGTGTAAGTGCGTGTAAGTACGTGTAAGTG
>SZWC01001043.1:3218-16225 GCA_023375785.1 Penium margaritaceum
GTGTGTGTGTGTGTGTGTGTGTGTGTGTGTGTGTGTGTGTGTGTGTGTGTGTGTGTGTGTGTATTTGGGTGTGTGTGTGTGTGTATTTGGGTGTGTATTTGGGTGCATGCAAGAAGGATGATGTGCTGGTTCACGCATTGGCCTGTGTTTGTGTCTTTTCTTGTGCGTGTGTGCCTACATTCTTCCATGCTTGCATATGATGGTATATGTAAAAATGAATGCGAAGATGTACAACCTTCATGTCTGGAGGCATTTGTATGCGTGTTGTTGTGTGGCTGCAGCGCAGGTATGTGTTTTGTGCATGCGTTTATATGTGGGTGCATTGTCATGTGCATGCATTGATACATGCATCTTCATAAATCTAGTTTCATGTGCACGTGCAGTTACACCATATGCAGGACCTCAACATGCAAGTTAGACCCTAAATTCCTTGATCCTCTTATCGGCATTCACAAGGGAACGACCGTAAGACTCGCAGGCTCGTTCGCAGACTGACAAATTTTGACTTGAAATGTTTTCATTGCGGCATCTCAATCTGCCTTTCACTGCTATTGCAGCGCAAAACTTGATGATCTCAAGGCAACTCTACCAGTGTGGAACCCACGCATGGACACCGCAGCAATGCTTGACGAAGCGATACAATACATTCAATCACTGAAGGCCGAGGCTCGCAGGTTAGAGGCTCAGTCACAGAAGCTGCTCAGTCAGCTCCCCCCAGAACTGCGGCCAACACTATCACCTATTGACCCGGAGACATGCATGAGGGAAGGGGAAGAGGCTGATACAGAGCAGGACACTAGTGGTTGTGAGTCCTGATGAATTCATGCTAATGCTGAACATGGTCTACGCAAGACACAAGAAGCATGTTCACCACACATAGTTTTGTATTTCATTCTGGACTAGATCAAAGAGCAAGAGCATTGTGAAAAAAAGTGTCGGCATTGTGAAAATTCCATCCCCACCATAGCAATTCACCAAGGCATCCGGACAATTCAGCCGCGTGTGCAGTCTTGTGGTGCCTCTGAAGTGGTGACTACGCTATGCGATGGCCGCAAATTGGAACATGTTTCAATGTAGCCAATGTTTTCTAACTGTTTTTTTCTGACTGCTTTTTCTGCCACAATGTACCCTACTCTTGTCTTAACTCGGGACATAATCAATTCACAAGATGCTAGAATAAAGGCGGCTGAAAACAACTCAGGAGACAAGTAAATGAGTATCCACATTTACTCTCAAAGTAGACTAAATCTGGATGACAAATGATTCAGTACTCATTCTAATAAAGGTGGAAAGGAATTATTTCTCGGAAACCCTAATGAATCTACCTAGTACATGTGAATTTGTTTTTACTTCCATGTACATTGTCCTGCTCATGCGTCTATTCATATGCAGCCACTTGGTCAATTGTCCCCTTTGTCTCTGACTATGATCATCTTGTGTCGGGCCATCTCATGTTCCATTTACATCTAATGGCCATGAATACTGATAAAATGTACACAAGTCATATATACCTAGATTTTGGAACAAAATAACCCATCCCTTCATCCACGAGCAAAACATAACCAATGTACCCATCTAACGCCGCAAATGCTACACAATTAACAAAGAAAACATAGTGAGGGCCTTTCAAGGCCGCATGTCATGCGTTGTTGACACATGACGTGCACCTTATCATAAGAATGAAAAACCCTCAATGGAAGGGTCTGTGGTGCTTTTGAGGGAGGTTTTTACAAGGTTTATCCGCAGTTAAAGACTCCACATGCATGGAAATGAAACCTGCTGGGCCCCACTACTGCCGGACTCGGCAGGTGCCCTCACAAAACAAAACCCCCAAATCCCTTGTGTTTGTGTGGGGATCAGTCTAGTTTAGATTTGATGCTTCAAACGAGGGTTGAACACCAAAATTGAGGCGTTTTTCTTCCCCCCTCCTAATGTAGAGGGAGCGCAGAACCCGAAGGGTAGAACACAAAACCGATAGTGCCCCAAGTCCATGCAAAAAGCACTCTTTGGTACTTCTTCCTCTGTAATGCAAATTCGGTGATATCCTCAAGAGAGGTCTAATAACAAGAAGGCCCGTGCTCCCTGGACTTGATCAATGAGGTTCTTGATGTGTGACGATGGATAGCGATTTCTTGCTGTCAACTTGTTCAGTGCACGATAGTCCACGCACATTTGTAGTCTTCCATGTTTCTTGCTTAGAAGGAGGATTGCTCCACCAAAAGGAAATTAGCTCGGTTCAATCCATTCCTTCTGCAGGTACTCTTTTATTTGTGTTCTTGCTTCTTTCTGGTGAGCTGAGCTGGGTTGAGCCGATAGATGCCTTGGAAGGGTGGTGCTTCATTAGGCTCTAGTGGTATCGTGTGACCCACTGTCGAAGCTGGGGATAAACCATTTGTTGGTTCTTCAAACATGTCTTGGAAGTCATGAAGGATGGCTGTAACATCATGTGGACCAGAGTGCTCATTGGGGCCCTCAGTTTTTCTTAGTGTGGCAAAGAAACAACAGTAGCCTTGTCACAACCTTTTCCTGACTTGTAATGCGGAAAGTGCAGTTGGTGTGTGTTTTTCTGGTTTGCGGAGCTGCAGTATTGGACACATGGTGATCGTTCAACATTCTTTGATCACTCACTGCGTCTCTGGATCGTAATCAATCTTGGCTCCGTGTCTCACCAACCACAGATCCCCGAGGACAACATCAGAAGGATCCGTGATATCTATAACAATGATATGCACCTTTGTACGTCATCCTCCAATTGAAATCCACACCATGCAGTCGCCAATAGTTTGGAGTTTGCGATTATCCCCTACCACCACTTCTCCTTGTCCTGGGGTGTAGATAAGACCAATGTCAGTCAAGAATTTTGCCTTTACAAATGAATCCTCTACACCAGTATCTCCAAGGATGCGGGGCTGGAAACAATCAAATGGTAGACAATAAATTTTTAGAAGTGCTAGGCATGGGCTAAAAACTAAAAAATCTTCAATAGCTAGTGGTAGACCGTAGCTATTATGCGGAACATCCAGCCAGATTAGGCAAATGTCACTGGCCATGACCACAACCTTTCACCTGGTATGGTCAACATTGGGAAATCATAACATGAGCTAGACATGATCAGATGGGAGAATCGAATTCTAGGCATACTAGGCATTTTCTAACAATTAAAAAGAACCTTAAATAACTAGTGTTACGGTGTGGCTATTGCGCACAATGACCGGCCAAATCGGACATATGGCACTGACCACGACCAAAACACCATACCACGTGTGGCCAATGTTAACAAACGATAGGACGATTCAGAAAAGACCAGAGGGGACAGTCAAAGTTTAGGCATACTAGGCATGGGCTAGCAAGTAAAAATCCCTTCAAGAAAAAGTGGAACAGTGAGGCTATTATGCGCAGTTGCCAGCCAATGTGGGAATACTCAACTGAACACGACGACAACATTACACCACATACATTGATGTTTGACTGATCAAAACACGAGTTAGAAATGGTCAAAGGGGGAAATTAAAGTAAGGGCATACCATTCATGGATTAGCATGTATCAAAACTTTCAAACACTAGTGACATGGTGTGGCTGAGGTGTACAATGACCGGCCAAAGTAGGCATATGTCCACTGACCATGAATACAAAATAACACCATGTTTGTCAACTTTGGCAAATCATGGCATGCACCAGAAATGGTTGCATGGGACAGTGCATGCATACCAGGCATGGGCTAGCAAGTATGAACACCTTCAATAACAAGTGGCACGGTGTGGCTATTGTGCACAATGACCTGCCAATGTCGGCAAACATCTCTGAAGTTGACCACAACACTGCATCATGTGTGGCCAGCCGTGAAAAGAATAGCACAAGTCATAATTGGTCAGAGAGGACAATGAAGGTGTAAGAATACTAGAAATTGACTACCAAGTATACAGAATCTTAAGAAAAACTGGCACAGTGTGGCTATTTTGCAAAATGACCGGCCAAATTAGGCAGATGACCACAGTATACCACCATGTGTCAACTTTGACAAATTATAGCACAATTTGGAAAAGGTCAGATATAGCAATAAAAGTTCTTGCATACTAGGCATGGATTAGAAAAGAAAAATCCGATTAGAAACTAGTGGCATGGTGTGGCTGTCCTGTGCAATGGTGGGCCAAATCTGGAATGCATCACATACCATGAGTACAACACTACACCATTTGTTGAAAGCTTTGAAAAAATAGAGCACGAGTCAGAAATGGTCAGAGAGGGCAATCAAATTACAAACTCACTAGAAATTGACTTGCGAGTACAAAAGCCTCGAAAAACGTGTGGTATGGTGTGGCTACCGTGTGCAATGATTGGAAAAATTGGATACATGTAACTGACCATGGCCACAACAGGAAACTATGTGTAGTCAACTTTGAAAAATCATTGCATGAGTCAAAAATGGTCAGAGGGGGAAACAAATGCTCAGGAATACTAGTTAACAACTAGCAAGTAGAAATACAATCACTAACCAGTGGCATGGTGTGGCTACCGTGCACAATGACCAGCCAAAGTAGGCATGTCACTGACCATGACCAAACCGTTTCACCATTCGTGGTCAACGTTGAAAAATCATAGCACAAGTCAGAAATGGTCAGAGGGAATAATTATAGTGCAGGCATAATTGGCACGGGAAAAAAAGCATGATCACCTTCAATAAATAGTGGCACGGCGTGGCTATCATGCACAATGACCAGCCAAAGTAGGCAGATGTCACTGACCATGACCATAGCATTTCACCATTGTGGTCAAAGTTGACAAATCATTTCACGAGTCACAAATGGTTGGATGGGGCAATCACAGTGCGGGAATCCCAGAAATGGACAAGCGAGTATAAAGAACTTCTATAACTAATGGCACAGCATGACTCCCGTGCACAATGACAGGCCAAAGAAGGAAGATGTTACAGACCATGACCACGAATTACACAATGTGTGGTAAAACATGACAATTCATATCACGATGCAGTCATGGTCCGTGTGGGAAATCACACTGAAAGCACAGTAGAAGATGACTAGAAAGCATACTAACCTTCAACTACTAGTGGCACGGCGTTGCTATTGTGCACAATGACTGGCTAAAGTTTGCATATTTCACTTATCATGACCATACCAATACACAATGTACTGTGGGTTTTAGTTACTCATACTCATAGATTAAATAAGGTCAAGGAATGTTATGCATGGACTAGCAACTGTAAAACCTTATAGATTCTGGTGGAACAGTGTGGTTATCATACGTAATGACCAACCAATGTTGGCATATGTCACTAACCTTGACCACAAATAACACCATGTGTGATTAACTTTGTCAAATCAGAGCACGAGTCAGTAAAGAGTTTAATAATCCTAAGCATGGCATACCAAGTACACAAAACTTCAAACACTAGTGGCATGATGTGGGTATGGTGTGCAATGACCAGCCATATTAAGTGTTCGTCTCTGACCATGACGACAACATTCCAGCAGATAAGGTCAAAGCTTACAAATCATACCACGAGTCAGGAAAAGTTAGAGGGGACAGTCAGATTCAAGGAATACTGTTGATGTGCTAGAACATAAACAAAACCTTCAATGATTAGTTGCACAATGTGGCTATTGTGCTCAATGACCAGCCAGAGTGGGCCTATGTCACTGTTTTTTACCAAAGAATTACACCATGTGTTGTCACCTTAGACAGCTCATTGAAAAGACGTAAAAAAACCAGAGGGGGGAATCAAAATCCAGGCATACTAGGAATGGACTAGCAAGTACAACACCCTTCAAATACTAGTGGCAAGTTTTGGCTATCGCGCCCAGTGACCTGCTGAAGTTGGCATGTATTATTGACCATCACGACAACACTACAACATGTCTCTTCAACCTTGAAACATCATAGCACGAGTCAAAACGGTCAGTTTAAACACCTTGAATTGTTAGTGGCAAGGCATGTCTGAAGAATGAGATTGACGAGGCGGGAGAGAGCAGGCTCAGGCAGAAGCAAGGGGACATTCTGGAGGCACAGGAGCGTGACAAGAGCAAAGATGCGAGAACGAGAGGAAAGAGTTAGCCAGAAATGGGATGAAGAAAGGGACGAGGGTCAGTTTTGGGAATAGCAGAGTGTTTGCTAAGAGAATGAGAGACTTGATAGGAGTGGATGCATTGTTGTGAGAATAGGTGAGCAAAGGAGCAAAGTATTGGAGGAAAGGAATGCAAGAGAGTCAAGATTGGAAAGATGAGCAAGTAAGGAATGACAGAGAGGAGACACAGCAGTGAGGATAGCAGAATCAAAGGTGAACAGGATGAGTATAGTTTTTCTGTGTTAAACTAGGAGGGAATGAACATCCTCCTTTTATATAGTAGAACAGGACAAACTATCAAGACTATGGCTTCTTTCCACTAGCCGGATACGGGTGACATACTTCACATTGTTAGGGGATATCTTGATATTCTGTCCAATGATCTAGAGACCGAAGAGACATTTGTGAAGGTGGTTAGGTCCAGGACCTGAACTGTTCTAGAGCTGAGAATTTCTTTGACATACTGGGTACACTTGGTCAGTTTCTCGGAGTTATTTCTGATGCCCCCTTGAAGCTGACAGAGTGCATCCATTAGAGTTGGTCAGTCTGATTCCTCATCAAGTACCTATACCATCTCCAAAGATGGTCTTGAAGTTGCTCTGGAGAAGCTGGTTTGGGGAGAAACTCAAGTGGTGGAGCTGCCAGCAATCCCGGGAGATTTCTTACACTGATCCTTTGTGGACGGTTTGTCCACCATCAAATCTCTCTTCTTCGTTCACTTATCTCTCTGAGTTCCATCATCAATGCATGTATGTCATGATTATTAAATTGTTGAACCTGAGACGAGAGTGAAAAAGGACAATCTGCGGTGAGATAAAGGATCAAGAGGGCTTGATACTCAACGCAGAAGTAGTTGCAACAACATAGAGTGACGCAAAGGTTATGGCAATCAAGGTGGAATTAGTTTCTTCTTTTGGAGAAGGTGTCCCAGAGTTTCATTTTGGAAATGGCCATGTCAGCTGCCCTCCACAGTGCAGCATACCAGACATACTTGTCAGTCCCTCCTGCAGTTGTGTCTGCAGCGGCGTTCATCGAGCACAGACAAAGACCAAGAGTTCAGTGAGTGAGTGCAGAGGATGCACAGGTGATGGGTGCTGAGCAGAATGTTGAATATGTGCTTGTTGGAGGGGGTTGCCACACCGCCGCTCATAGAGGAAAGCGCTACCACCAAAATTCCTCTGTGTCCATGAGGGACACAGATGATTGGGAGGACAATGATTTCCAAGGGTTGGGCCAAAGGAGTAACAGCTTGTTGGCTCAAGACTGACAAGTAGGAAGACGGGAAGTGTCCAATTCAATAAATCCAGGGACCCTGGTGAATCAGCTTCTTTCTACCCAGTGCTGATGAGGAGGAAGATGATGGTGATTGAGGGTGTCGGCGTCGGCACAAGTCACTGCAAAGCAACACTTGACTTGTGCGGGTCCTGATGCCGGGCGAGAGCATATCTGCGGAGTGTGGATTTTGAAGATGGAACAAGTGCAGGGGCAAACCACGTGCACGAGGTGATGATGAAGATGATTGATCATTGATAGATGAGCAAGGAAAACTGGGCACAGGGGTGTACCATGTCTGTGAATGAACAAAGGGGTAGAGATGTGGCAAGGGGAAGGTGGAATCCAACACGTCTCGAGAAATCTGTCGCCAACTTGGGTTCAAGTCACTCTGAGAATGACGGTAGACATGTGCACATCCTGCTTATCGGCTTCAGATGCTGATTCATAAGGGCGTATGCGGATTGATTCATGACTGGGGGCAGGGGCAAAACCACATGCGCTGATGAAGGGACGGCTTGGGTGCAGGTCACTGTGAGATTGGAAGCTGAAATGGGCGGATCCTTTTGTGGAGAGGATAATCAGATTGTGGACTTTGGAGGATATACTGATGAAGAACTAGGCACAGGGGTAAACCACATGCGCTAAGTGATGAAGATGATAATTATTGATGATGATGATGAAGATGATGTGGAGGATCAGATGAATGATGAAGAGGATGACGATGATGAAACAGCTGATGATGATGAGGATGATGCGGCAGAAGAGGCCAAGAAAGTTGATGAAGCTGATGATGCAGATAAGGCAGTGAAGACTGCTGCAGATGAGGTTGATGGAAGTGGGAGAACCTGAGAAAGAGGCAATTGTTTCATGAACATAATAGACTGGAGGTCCTCCGAGGAGGAGAGACAGCGTAAGAGGGAGGATTGAGAAGATGAAACGACAAAGAAGAGGAGGAGAGGCAGGGGATGAGACCGAGGGAGATACAGCAGATTGAAGCAGATGCGGTAGCTGCAGGAGGAGGCGATGCGAAAGGATCTTTGGAAGGCAGAGGTTGTGGCGGAGAGGTGACCTTGCCACAAAGCCACAAGGAGGAGCCTGAGCACCGTAAGAGGGATGAAAAGTGAGAGAACTGCAGACAACAGGGTGAGAGAGTGGCAATGCAGGAAGATATTGAGGGCAAAGGGTGGAGCGGAAGACGGCAGGAAACTTTGGACAAGATAGCAGCAGAGAGCGACTCGGATACTGTTGTCAACTATCAGTGAAGAATGAGTCCATACGTTGCCATGGGTGTCTGATTGGACGCAGTGCTCAGTCACAGCAGAAGATTCCGTCAAAGCTTGTGGAGAGAGGAGAGATCATGCTACTGACATCAGCTGCGGTTGAAGGACAGAGGGGCAAATACGAGGGCGGTCGAGCTGACCAGGAGACTGGAGAGCAAGGACCACCACGTGTAGATGAATGGGTGCAGGGCAGAGTGGCGTTCACAAGTTAACTAATGCAGCCAAAGAGGCAAAGGCGGAGGCGGAGGCGGCGGAGATGACGTAGGCAACAACAGCGGCAGCAAGATGATCCAGAGGAAGCATTGACAGAGGCGGTGATGGCAGTGGAGACCCAATGACTTGGTCAGAACACACCATGTGATTTTTCCTGAAGCTCTGACACAATGTCAGAATAATGAAATGCACGAGGCGGGAGAGAGCAGAAGCAAGAAGAAGAAACGCAGTTTACGGAGGCACGGGAGCATGACAAGACCAAAGAGGTGAGAACAAGAGCGAGGAGTTAGCCATAAACAGGGCTAATTCATGGATGAGAAATGCAATGAAAAAATCGGTCTTAGGAGTAGAAAAGGACATGCTGAGAGAATGAGATAGTTGAGAGGAGCAGATGCATTGATGTGAGTAGGGATGAGCAAAGGAGAAGAGTGACGAAGCAAAGGGAGGTTATGGGGGAATTGCAGAGCAGAGGCACGGCCAAAAGGACCACAGGATCAAAGGTGGACAGGATGAGCAGAACTGTTCAGGGAAGGAATGAGCATTCTCCTCACATACCCATTTAGAGCCAATCATCCCAAATTCATTCACTCCTCAAACTGTGCACACCACACTTAACCACTAAGAAGTTTCCTTTCATTCCATTTTCAAAGAGCTGCTTCTTAAATGCGCTAGATCCATTGTTTCCACGCACTTCTTGTAAAAATGCATGTCACCATGATTCTCATTTCCAAGAACTTTCATTTAAGTTTATCACAAAAATCACTCAAAAAATGAAGTAGAGTAGTCCAAAGCTTCATTAAATTCCTTGCAAAGCATGTGAGAAACTAGTGTCTACGTCCTACTCAAGGTTCTTAAAAATTTCCTTACAAATGTGATTACAGAGCTTATTTCTATTTGAAATTAAAACCTTCCAGATGTTGTCTTGTTCTCTAGACCTCATTCTGGGTTTATTGAGGGCAGTGGACACCGTATGACTTAGGTTCACATTTGAAGGATCTTCTGAGAACTGAAGTTGTGCTGTCGGGAACAGCGATGAATTCAGACCCGTTTTTCATATTCGCTCCCAGCAAAATCGTTTGGCAGGTTTGCTCCCCCCCCCTCCCCCCCCAACCCAAACGATGTGTATGTAGGGAGTGTACAGGACAGTGCACGACTGTTTGCAGGCTTATTCGGCTTCACTGTAAATTAGTGTCTTTTGTGTAGGACATATCCAAGAAGGATCTTCGGCCGCACTTAGTGTACAATATTCTTCCGACTCGTAATACAGATACTACACTTCCATATGCAATCATTGCATACACTGCCGTGGCTAAAGAGGGTGGGGGGGGGGGGGGTGGTTCTGAATAATGGTGCCAACCATATCCCCCCCCCCCCCTCCTCCAGCGGAGAACTGTATGTGGCGAGTGTTGGTGAAAGTGCATAAGAATTACCAGCGAGAAACAGCGAGATGTACACAAGTGTACTGGTCCATGTGAGGTCCGCAAACCGTCAATTCTCGCCGATCAACGGTCTTGGACCATGAAGTGGTTTTTTTCCAAATTTCTATGATATCCTCATCTAACGGCGATCAACTGCAAACCAATTGAAGAGATGACCATTGTAAACAAACTGCCGATGAGTCGTCGACAACTGACCTCGGCCGGCGGCAAAGCCCAACTACTCGGGTATCGGCTTCGAACTCTGATCATCTCAATCATTAAGGTTGGTTGTAAGGTATGAGCACTAAAACGGCACCCGATCTGGTACTTGTTGGAAAACCAAAGTCGGACGTGCGAAGCCCGATACCCAACCATCACGATGTTATTAGAGGCTGGAATGAATGTCTGAATTTGTGCCGCGTGTACAAGGAAATCTGGTCGCACGTGCGGCTGGTTGATTTTTGACCGCCGCACGAGCGACAGATTCTTCCTTGACCACCGATCAAATGTTTCCTGACATTCGCGTCGAGGGGGTCATAAGAGGAGTCCAGATCCGTTGCTGGCCCAAAGTGAATTCAGGTGAAAATGTACGGCAGAACAGATATACATGTCTAGCATGTATTGTGTTTGCTCAGCATGATATGTCTTTGTGTCACTGGAGATGTCCAGTGTAGAAAAACATTGCCCAGGAAGCAAGAAAAGGAGGTTTTTGCTACAGGTATAGGAATGAAGGGAAAATACATACCTAAATATTATTTTAACAAGGTTAAATTTTAGGTACTTCTTCATATGGGAAATGTTCAAGGAAAACACTCCTTCAAAACAAGTAAGAATACGATGAGGCATAGTATAAATATGTTGGATCTGGAGGAGAGAGGGAGCCTTGGAGCAGCAAGCATGTGGGACTGAAAGGGCATCAGTCGTGCTGATGGTTGGTTGTTGAATCACTCAAAATGATGGAGTACATATAGAGCTAGAGCTTGGGCAAGTTAGCCCTCTCACAAGCCACACCTCTTAGCCATGGAGGTTAAGGCTCACACACTAGAGTCCATAATCTCACACAAGAGAGGAAATCAGCCTAGCAATCAGGCTGACCACTCACACACGACCTAGAGAGCTAGAAAATGCTCTCATGGCACACTCCTAGTGGTCACATAACCCACAATCCCAGAGAGAATCGCCATGTGTCCATGGCTAGCACACGAGGATCTCACCTCACCTAAAAAGTAAGGAGAGGTTCCTTTTTCCTAGTCAGCGCACACTGACAAGGCAACCCAAGAATCTAAGACCTTTTTGGATATTTCTCCCATCAGGTCTTGACCTTGGACCTCTTGCGTTTTTCTTTTCTCAGGCTAAGGCATGGAGCCATCGCCCATGGTCACACAGATACCGGCGGTTGATGACCCTCAAAACTTCAAAAATTCATATCTCACAATCCGACCGTTGGATCGGCCTGAAACTTAGACCGTAGACATTTTACCGCCTGTCTTTACAATTGTTAAGTCGGATTGACGATCGGAGTAGGAATCTGGTAGTTTCCTGGAACTTGCTCCTGTGGACCCGAAATTGAGCCGGATGGCCCCTTTTCCAACAGAATATGCATCTTGTAATTTTACTATCAAATTTGAAGGCATTTGTACGGGAAACAATCTTGGACAATGTTTCAAGTTTTCCACTTAAATCAACACTTCTTACTTTCCCACTTTTGAAACTTAGGTGTACTCTGTTTTCTCAACTAGTGTACACGTTGACCCATAGCACACTCTTTTTTTACACATTTCTACTTACACTCCCCACATGCACTTTACACCCCCACCCCCCTTTCCCCCTCCCTCTCCCATTCACCACTAAAATCTTAAAAAAACCACTCGAAACAAAATACACAAGTTCACATTTCTATGCACAACACATACATCCAAACGTTCACCTCCACTTACAATCCTAGCATACACTATCTACCCCCACAACCCCCTCTCCCACCTCATCCGATGACCACCAACCACCTCATACACAGTACTTAACATACACAACCACAAAATTCTACATACAACCCACACACCAAGCTATGCACCTCCACTTACACTCCCCACATACACTTCCAACCCCTTCCCTCCTCCACCCCTTCCACCTCCACCCTACCACCACTGACCACATCACTAAAAAAAACACACAAGTGTACACCTCTACAAACAACCTACACACAACCTGCCACAAATCTCCACTTTCACTCCCCTCGTACACTTTCCACTCCCCCCTCCCCCCCTTCGCTCTCCCACCCCGCTCAACCTGGACCAACCTACCTCCAATAGGTCACTCAGACCAATGTGCACTAGAATTAAATTCTACACACAATCCATACACCCAGCCATACATCTCCACTTACATTCCCCACCTACACTTTCCTCCCTTCCTCCATACACAAATCCTCCACCCACAAAATCACTCAACCCCAACATCCACAAGTGTATATCTTTACACACAACCCACACATTTTGGGGAACATATCCACTTCCACTCCACACATGCACTTCCCATCCCCACCCCCCCTTCCTCCCTCCCTTGGCCAACCCATACATGCCCAATGGTGGTCAGATCATGCACTCACTTTTTAGTGTGCGCTTCTAGTGCGCTTCTAGTGCGCTCAAGAACCATGCACGAACACCATGCGCTAAAAACCTGATGCGCTTGAACAGTGCATACTAAACCTCTCTCTCTCTCTCTCTCTCTCTCTCTCTCTCTCT
>SZWC01001043.1:24819-44646 GCA_023375785.1 Penium margaritaceum
TTTTTGCTCTTATACATATGCGCTTGACAGTTCCGCTACTTGTCATCGTGGTATACTTCCTATTGATTCCGAGTTACTTAACTACCCCATTTTCCAAAATCTTCTTTCTCTCCACAACTTCTACGTGTCAAACGTTCACATTGCACCCCGCCTGGCAGCTTATTACTACTTACATAGGGCGCACCGGTGACACTTCCGCTACTTGTCACCAATATCCCCACGTTTTAATGTTTAGTGAACCGTGCCCCCAGTTTTTAGATGAAACAGTCTTTATCTCTGTTTGCCTCAAAACTCAGTTTCAATGCCGATTTTGCATTTACCCAATGTGGCATGCGTGCTTCTTCAGAAGGATGACATCAGAATGGCCATGGAACAATGAGAAACTCCTCTTCCAAGGGGTTTGTGATTATTCGAGGGCGTGGTTTGCCTCAAGTTTGCATGGGGGTTCTGAGACTCCCCATGGAGTGCGTGATTAAACGTACTTAGACATACTTACACTTCCTCACACCTACTTACATGTACTTCCCCGTACTTACATGTACATACACGTACTTCTACATACATACACATAGTTACACATACTTACATGTACTTACATGTACTAACACATACTTACACGTACTTACACATAACTGCACACAATTACACGTACATACACATGCTTACATGTACTCACACGCAACAACACTTACAACACTTACTTACATGTACGAACACCTTACACAGTCACATGTACTTACATAGGTATAGATAATCGACCCAAATTCATACACTCCAGAATCAGTGTATCAATCAGTGTATTCCTCTATTCATGGATTTCTCAATGTTCATAAACATGAATGCATGTGAATGGAGCCAGCATATACATTTCTCATAAAAAATGAAAAGAATAAAGGCATTATCAAATACAGAAGTTTGCTAAACGATCAATGTTCACTTTTCTTTTCACTTCCCAATACACATTTGTGTACACAACTGTGGGGTTGAAGTCATTGGTTATGTGTGTACTTAGACGTCCTTACAGGTACGTATATGTACTTTCAAGTATTTACACGTTCTTACACGTATCCACACATATTAACACATACCTACACGTACTTACATGTACTTCCACATACTTGCACATACTACACATACTTACACGTACTTACTAATACTCATGCGCACTTAAATATTCTTACACGTGCTTACACGTACCTACATGTACTTACACGTACTTATACATGCTTACACATACTTGTGAGTTGTTATACATGCTTTCACAAATTTACACATACTTTCACAGACTTACATGCACATACATGTACTCCCACATACTTACGAATACTTAAACCTACTTTCACATACTTGCATGTACTTAACATACACTTATTTACACGTAATTGCATGCACTTACACATAATTGCATTGACATACATGTCGTGACACCTTTTTACACATACTAACACATACATACATGTACTTATATGTACTTACACATACTTTCACGAACTTACATGTAGTTAAACATATGCATATGTATTTACACGTACTTTCACATACTTACATGTACTTATACGTACTCACACATAATCACACATACTCACAAGCAATTACACGTACTTATACATGCTGACACATACTTGTGAGTTGTTATACATGCTTTGACAAATTTACACATACTTTCACGACCTTACATGTAGTTAAACATATGCATATGTACTTACACGTACTTATACATGCTGACACATACTTGTGAGTTGTTATACATGCTTTGACAAATTTACACATACTTTCACGACCTTACATGTAGTTAAACATATGCATATGTACTTACACGTACTTATACATGCTGACACATACTTGTGAGTTGTTATACATGCTTTGACAAATTTACACATACTTTCACGACCTTACATGTAGTTAAACATATGCATATGTACTTACACGTACTTATACATGCTGACACATACTTGTGAGTTGTTATACATGCTTTGACAAATTTACACATACTTTCACGAACTTACATGTAGTTAAACATATGCATATGTATTTACACGTACTTTCACATACTTACATGTACTTATACGTACTCACACATAATCACACATACTCACAAGCAATTACACGTACTTATACAAAATTTCACGTAGTTTCACATATTTAGACTTTTTTTCACGAACTTACACATACATGTGTTTATACGTACGCACACATATGTCCAAGTACTAACATATATATACACATACATACACATGCTTATACTTACATGTGCTTGCACGTAATCATACGTACTTACATGTACTTACATGTAATCACATTTACTTAAACATGCCTAGATGTACTATATATACTTACACGTACTTAGACATACTCACACGTATTTAAACATACTCACATTTACTTACAAATAACTGTACGTATGTACATTCTTACACAAACTTACACCTATTTACACATACTGACATGTTGTTACATGTACCTACATGTACTTATACCTATCTATGTGTACTTACACGTAATCATATACCTACACGTACTCACACGTACTTACATGTACTTACATTTACTTGTATGTACTTATACCTTCTTGCATGTAAATACACCTACTTACACATACTTCTACAAACTTACACGTACTTACATGTACTTCCACATACTCATATGTACTTACACGTACTTACACATACCTACACTTACTTAAACATACTTGCATGCAATTATACATACTTAAAATTGTTTACACATGCTTGCCGGTACTTACACGTACTTGTACGTATGTACATGTAGTAACACATGCATACACACAGTTACACATAATTACAATTTTGTACACATAACAACATGTATTTCCACCTACTTACACATATTTACATGCGCTTACACGCACCTACATGTAATTACATGTACGTACATGTAATCTTGTACTTACACGTACTTACACATAATCACACATACTTACATGCACTTACACATACTTACACGAACATATGCCTTCTTACACGTCTTACATGTATTGCATATACTTACACCTAATTACACATAATTGCACATAATTACATGAACTTCCATGTACTTGTACGTAATTACATGTTCTTACACGTATTTACATGTTCCCACACATATTGATGTGTACTTATACGCACTTAGACATACTTACACATGCTGACATGTACTTACACCTACTCTCACGTACTTTAACATACTTACACATACGTGCACGTGCTTATACGTACTCACATGCACTTACACGTACTTGCATGGACTTAAACGTACTTACACCTTCTTGTAGGTAATAACATATACTTTCACATACTTACCCAGACTTACATGTACTTACACATACTTACACATACTTATACAGACTTACATGTACTTACACAAACTCACATGTGATCACACATACTCACACATGCTGACATGTACTTACACGTACATACACATACTTACATGTATTTAAGCACCTTACACGTAATTAGACATACCTGTACGTACTTACACATACCTACATGTACTTTCACATACATGCGCACTTACACATACTTGCACAATCTTACACATGTCCTTATACCTACTTACATGTACTTACACATGCTTACACGTAGTTATATGTACTTACACATACTTACACGTACTTATATGCACTTACACATTCTTTCACATACTTATACGTACTAACATGTGCATAGACATGAATATACGTACTTGCATTTATTCTATGTACTTAGACATACTTATAACTACTTACACAGTACTACATATACCAAGAGGTACTCACATATACATACACATACTTACACACAATTACACGTACTTACGTGTACTTACATGCACTTACGCGTAATTAGACATACTTAAATGATCTTTTAATTTGTTACACGTATTTTTCAAACTTAAAAGTACATACACACAATTACATGTACTTCCATGTCTTTCCACATACTTAGATGTTCTTACATGTACTGACACGCACTTACATGTACTTGCACATAGTTACACTTAGCTACACCCACTTACACATACTTGTACGTACTTACAATTAGTTTAATGTACTCATATCTACTGACCCGGAATGACATGTACTGACATGTACTTAGACATACTTACACGTACTTAAACTTGATTAGACATACTTACACCTACTTACACATACTCAGTACGTACTTACACCTACTTTCATGTACTTATACGTACTTACTCATGATTGCGTGCACTTAGATGTACTTAGACATACTGACACGTTGTTATACGTACTTGTATATACTTACATGTACTATATGTGCTAAGATGTACTTATGAGTGCATACACGTGCTTACACGCACTAGCATGTAACTTACACATAACAATACATTCTTAAACCCACAAAAACATACGTACACATTTGTACATGTACTTACACATGCTTTCATGTACGTACAACTTCTTACATGTTATTACACATACTTACACCTGTTTAAACATACTTGCACATGCTAATAATTACATATACTTAAATGTAATTACACGTGCTTACATGTACTTACACATGAATATGTGTACTAACACAAAACTACATGGGCTAACGTGTCCTTATACATACTTGTACATACGTATATGAACATACGTGTGCTTACATGTGCTTACATGTACTTACATGTGCTTGCATGTTCTTACGCATACGTAGAGTTACTTACACGTACAGACACATGCTTACACACGCTTACATGAACTTACATCACTTACATATACTTGCACGTACTTACATGTTTCAACACTTAATTACACAAAATTGCACATACTTACATGTACTTACATGTACTTTCATGTACTTGCACTTGCTTTCATGTAGTTGCACATACTTACACGTGCTTACACACACCTACATGCACTTGCACATTCTTACACATACTTATGAATACGTACACGTAACTACACACACTTACACATGCTTATACGTACTTACACCTGTTTACATGTACTTATACATAGTTACATGTGCTTGTACATACTTACACGTACTTACATGCACTTACACATACTTGCACATAATTGCACATACTTCCATACAATTACACGTTCTTACACATACTTATACATACTTACATGTACTTCGACATTATTGCACGTACTTACAAGTACTTCCACGTGCTTACATGTAATTAAACATACTTACATGTACTTACATGTCCTTACACGTGGTTAGACGTAATTGCACGTACTTACACATGCTTTCACACACTTACACATACAAATACATACTTCAATGCATGTACACACACATACATGTACTTACACCTACTTGCATGTACTTAAACATGCTTTCACTTACACATATCTACACGTACTTGTACATACTTGTACTCACATGCACTTACATGTACTTGCTTTTACTTACACTTGTTCACAGATACTTATGTGTACATACATGTTATTATTCACACTTACACGTACTTACACGCACTTACATGTACTTACACTAACTTACACTTACTTACACGTGCTTACACAAACTTCCACATACTTACACATACTCACACATACTTACACGTACTTACACATGCTTATACATGCTTGCATGTAATTGCACATACGTACACATAATTACACATACTTACACAAATGAGCATGTGTTTATACATGCTTTCACGTGTGTATACGTACATATACGTGCTTATACTCTACATTTGCTTACATGTACTTGCGTTTTTTTACACATACTTACACGTGCTTACACATGCTTAAACATACTTACACATACTTACACATACATACACATGTTTACAAGTACATACACATACTAACACATACTTACATGTTCTTACACATACTTACACGTGCTTACACATGCTTAAACATACTTACACATACTTACACATACATACACATGTTTACAAGTACATACACATACTAACACATACTTACATGTTCTTACACATACTTACACATACTCCCATGTACTTACACGTAGTTTCACATGCTTACACATACTTACATGTACTTACATGTACGTAGAGGCATTTATACACACTTATCCCTACTTCCACGTACTTGCAAGGAGTTAAACATACTAATACGCACTTAAACATACTTACACATTATGAAACACACTTACACGTCACTGATTATACTAACACGTCTGTACATGTACTTTTATTTACTTATGCTTTCACGTATGTACGCATACTTACACGTACTTACACATGCTTGTACGCACTTGCTCATACTTATACATACTTCCACGTGATTACACATACTTTACATACTTCCACATACTTACACGTACTTACATGTACTTTTACATACTCAAACGTACTTACTTGTAATCATGCATGCATCCACGTGTTCACATTTATTTACACACACACAAGCTTAGACGTATGTTCACGTAATTGCACGTACTTACATATACTTACACGTACTTACTCAAAATTACATTTACTTACACAAAACTACACATACTTACTCTTACTTATGCATGCTTACAAGTAGTTACACATGCTTGCACATCCTTATACAAACTTAAACTTACTTAGATGTAATTGCACGTAATTGTATGTACTTACATGTACTTACACGTACTTACACATACTCACACATAATAATGTCCTTACACGTGCTTGTATGTACTTGTATGTACTTGTGCATACTTACATAACATCACACATGCTTTCATGTACTTACACGTGTATACACATACTTATACGTACATACACATACTCACATGTATTTACACATACTTAAACATACTTACACATTCTTACACATATGTTTACATAGTTTTATAAACTTACGCATACTTACAGGCACTTACATGTACTTACGCGTGCTTGTACATACTTATACATACTTCCACGCACTTACATGTACTTATATGTACTTCATACATACGCATACGTATGCACACTTGAACATACTTACACGTATTAATGCATACTTACACATGCTTACATGTACTTAGAGGGACTTACATGCACTTACACCTACTTACACATACTCACACATGCTTAAACACACTTACACACACTTAAACGCAATTACACTACTGAAACATACTTACACTTACTTTTACCTTATTTCAAATACTTACACGTACTTACACTTACTTATTGTTACCCCTCTTTTTGTTACGCTCTCCATTTCTCCGGTTCGTCACCGCACTTCTGCACTTGCCATCTTCTCTACAACAATTTCTCTCATTCTGCACAGCACAAAACTCCATCCCAGATCTTCCACAGCACACAAGCCCATTTTATCACTCACTTATGGTCTTTCTTCTCCTCACATCACCCGCTTGACAAGACAGCTCCACCAATACACATCACCACCCCCTGGAACACCCTTGTTCTACAAATTTTACTCCTCTTTTACGTGTTTCACATGACATTTCGGTGGACTCACATAAGGTCTACTTTAAACAGTCCTTTCTTGCAGATTTTGCACCTTTGGTACCCCCAAAACAGGGCCATTCCGCAGTTACACCCACTGGTCACCTGGGCAGCCAGTTTTTGCGGATTTATCACCCTCCCCAAGCATAGAACATGGGAAATCCGTGAAAACCAAGAAAGATCTATGGAAATCCCTTAGAAGATGCCCATTACACTTCCTTTTTTAGTCTCAAGTGTTGTCCAAGTGTCCACCATCGAGTCCCGCAATGACTTCTGCATTCTTTTGTTCTTTTTGCTTGTGTCATGGATGTCTTCTAGGTGATTCCTGCTGGGCCCCGCTACTACGGGGCCCAGTAGGAGCCTCTGCAGAAGTAAAACCCGTATTTTGGGGTATGGTTTTATTAGGGTTTGCATGTAGAAATGGGGAGGCGGGGTTTGCATGTTAGGAGGGAAAAAATTAGTGTTTCTGCTTGATCTCAAAAACAGGTATTTTTGCTTGATCGCAATGGAGCAATGACCTCTTTGCTTTTGTATTCAACATACATACCCCTAGTTTGAAGTAGGGTTATATGTTTTGGCACGGGTTCTATCTGCGCACAAAACAAAAAATCCAAATTCAAACTGAGGGGTTTCCGTGTCGGGGAAAAAGAAAAAAAAAACGAGCAAAGTAGTCATCACTCGGTTCTTGCATGGGAGCGATGACCCAAGAGGAGTGGCACCGACCCACGAGGTGAATCACTCTTTCATGTGGTTTTTCTCAAGTGTGGACACTCTTTCAATATGTTTTCCCAGGTGGGGGCATGGGATCAATTGAACGCGATTACATAAGTATCCCATTCCTTCAAATCATGTGGTGCTCTACGTTGCACAATTCGACAGCGCATCTCGTATGTCAAGACTTTGCAGACTTCGCGACCACGACGTGAAACGAGCGAGCGCACCCGACGACCAGCAGCGGGTCTTCAGCAATGACTTCGACGATGGAGGAGCAGAATGTGACCATGCACGTGAGCCCTGAGGTGAGAGCGAGTGCTGGCGTGGCATTCTATGCAGCAGCTTGGTCAATCCTGATAGCTCCGATGGCCAATCTGGCCACCGACCCGGCGGCGGTAAACCAGCCGCCCCTACCGACAGCCTCAACATCTGCAGCAAGAGCGACAGGTGGCACCGGTCGACAGGCGAGGATCAACAAGGAACTGGCAAAATGTATCTTCGCGCTCAAGGGAATCAACAGCCATCTCTTCCAACAACTCAACGTGGCGATGGAGGCTCTTCACAAGACAAGTGCATGAGAGGTGGTGCTCGTCGAGAGAAATACCCAACTTTCAAACAAACCCAATATTTTCTCGGCCCCTCCTGAACCGTTCGATCCTGCTAGCTCCAGAGGACCAATGGCTTGGATGTGGCTGACAAACTTGGAAGTGTAATTCACCATTGCTTGGGTCAACGACGATCGGAGGAAAACAGACCTCACGGCCGTGCTTCACCGTGGCGTTGCATTGAGTTGGTAATCCCACCTAAAGGCTATCCAATGGCAGCAGGAGACCAGCGGGACCTTATCGACGGTGGACGGCACCTGTCTTACATTGTCAACTGCAGGAATTCTACCCTTGGAGCAGATCAACCCGCAATGGAAAGACGCACTGATGCCACCAACCAACTAGAGTGAATTCTTGTACGCAATGGACGGCTGAACAAAAAATCTAACGCTTGGTACAAACTCCATCGCCTCCGTGAGTAGTCTAGTGACATAGTACAAACAGATATTGCGCTAGATTATCAATGGTGCAGACATCGCCCCCAACGAACTCTGTTTTCAATACAACAACGGCCTCAAACAGGACATCAGGCAAGCGATTTCCATTTTCGGCATCCAGAACAACCTACCGTACATGATTGTAGCAGAAGAAAGGATCGATAGTGCCGACTACAACGCTTGGATCCAGGAATCCTACGGCTGGCGACCTTCCAACCACAATAATCGTGAAAATCAAGAAAGCCAGTCGGGGGACTCCTCGACTCCAATGGAAGCGTACATGACTACGCCCGAGTGTTGGTGTCTCTTTCCAACCTCAGTCAAAAAGAAAACAGGTGACAATGGGGAGAAAGTGAACAAGAAGTGTTCATCGCTTTATATAACGCTCTGACCTAAGCGCCAACCCTACGATTGGTCGATCCAGCAATCGACTATATCATGGCTACGGATGCCTCCGACTGAGCCATTGACATGGTTCTACTACAGGATCATGACAGCGGAGAGCAGCCGGTCACATACATGTCGAGAAAGGTACGTAGGCCAGAACTCAACTATGTCGTACATGAGAAGGAGATGCTAGCGTTCGTACACGCATTTAAGTCGTGGCGGAGTTATCTTGAATGCCGTCAATGCTTTGCATGCACCAACCACGACGCGCTGAAATATCTGAAGACACAACCTAACCTCAGTCGACGTCAGACCCGATGGATGGAGTTTCCTGAATCCGGATTTCACTACGGTATGGAACACTGGCCGGACAAAACCAACCAAGCAGATGCACTTAGCCACCAACCAAAATAGATGGCTGAGGCAGCGATGCTTCAACTGCAGCAAGATACGTCTCGAGCACTTGTTTACACGTAGTTACGACCAGCATGGTGGATATGACAAAGCCAAGTTATGGCACCAAACACCCTATTTGTAATGACGATTCACTCGCCAATAGTCGTATCCCCGAACGAAGAACTCCGTCGCATGCTGCTTAAGGAGTGTCACGACACCGGTCCAGGTGGACATTTTGGAGAGGAAAAGACGCTGAAGAAGCTGGCAAAGTACTGCTGGTGGGACAAGATGTAAACCAACGTGGCCAACTTCTGCAAATCCTGTGACACGTGTCAGCGAAAAAAAATCCTGTTGCACTCGGCCACCCGGAATTCTACAGCCACTACCCATTCTGACCAAACTGTGGACCAACAGCTCCATGGACTTTGTCACTAGACTACCAATCACACCCGAGGGATGCCTACCGCTCCTATTTATCATCCAAAAATCTTCTTGGTCAAATGGGACACCATGTACCGTCAAAATCTTGAGTTCTTTTGCTCAGGTTGGCCCCCATTGTCTTGAACTGTGGACTCAGGGGGCACAATTTAACTTCAAAAGAATCAGGTTCAACTTCGTGCAAAGACATTGTCGAGGGAGAAATCACCCTCTTTGGGTCTTTGAGTCCAAATTCGCGGTGTTGCCGCGTGAGCATGCACAGATGGCAAGTTGCTACTCGAGTTCGAACACCACGGAGTTGAAAACATTGTCAGGTTGGGTCCTATTTCAGAGCAACTTTGTTAACAGGGATCTTAAAAGGGTCAAAACCAGGACATTTTAACGATACATATGAGCGGTAGGGTATGAAGCAATCCTCATGGTTGTCAACAGGTTCTCCAAAATGTCCCCTTTCATCTCGATGATGACCACCGTCACCTCCAAAGGCACAGCACGTCTGTTTCTCAACAACATTGAATGGCTATGCAGTGTGTCGAGAACCATCACAAGCGACAAAGAAGGTCAATTCACCAGCCGTTTCTGGCGTGAACTGATGACTCGCTACGACAGTCGGATCCAGCATTCCACGGAGTTCCTCCCTCAAACCGATGGCCAAACCGAGCGGACTAATCAAATGCTTGAACAACTTCTCCGCACATTATGCAAGCCATATGGGATGGATTGGGTAGCTAAACTTCCGACTGCCGAGCTCGCATATAACTCGACGACATCTACCACAACGGGTAAAATTTCATTCAAAGCAGTGTATGGTAAACTTCCCGCCACACCAGTTGGACTTCACAGCCAGAGCAACATTCCCTCGGTCGACATCCAGCACCACAAACTTTTCACAATCTGGGACGAAACACAGCAGAAACTCGCCATGACACAAGCAGCAATGAAGCAAGCAACCAATAGTAAGGGTGCACACAGGTTCTCGGAATCACGATTAAAGTACCGCGGTTCTCCGATTCCTCTTTGTACCCACGATTCTGATTCCATGGGACAGGAATCGCATCAGAATCGCAACAACTTCTTTGCCAGCAGAGGAGGGGGGGGGGGGGCTTCCTCCCCTCCCTCCCCCTTCCCCTCCGGCCATCCCCAGGTATCGCGGATCTGCAGAATTGCGATGAACTGTCTTAAAGTACTGGGTACCTTGTATACTCGCAATTCTTTGTCTGCGATGCCTGGACCACACTAAAAAATTCACAGGGGTCCGATTCAAATTTGCATATACCCAAGTGTGGAACTCTTCTTTGATGTAGCCCCGTCAGCACTCTTGTGACAGAGTTCTTAGCACTCATTGGTTGGTATGGTTCATGCAATCGCATTGCTGGCATTCATGTGTGGACAAGGTTGCAATATCCATTCACCGCATGTTCGGGAAGTTTTCATTATAGTTTACTGCCTTTCATGCATCGTTTGTGTATGTGTTTATCACCGTACCCATCATAGGTTATTTTTCTTTACACAAAGAAATTTCCATATGCGATCCTTGAAAAAAGTATCTTTGCCACCTGGATGCTGCATGCATGATCGTGATCCTGTCCAAGTTCCAGTGTTCCATTTTTTACCACCAATTTTGCTTCTCTCGAATTTCACTTTCCCAAATCACGGCCTGAGGTTTTCGGATGACAGCACTTTCATCGCTGGCGGGGGGTCGTTGACTGTCAGCGACCCGCCGACAGCTATGACGTGCCGTCGGCATTGGATGGATCAAAAAAACCATGCGCTCGATCCGTTCAACCCCCCTCCCCCCCCCCCCACCCGTTTGGTCACAATGCGCAACCAAATGACAGCCGGAGGGGTGGGGGGGGGGNGACCCGCCACCACCACCACCACCGGATGACGAATCCTCGTCGTCATCCGGGGAAGAAGGTGATGGTGACAAGCACAAGAAGAAGCCCTCGGTAGTGTGGACGTATTTCAAAGTAATGAAGGGGTTGGTGGAGAGGAAGGCAAAATGCCTCTTGTGCAACAAGCGGCCAGAGGGCTACTCCTGCAAAGATGGCAACATCTCCAACATGTGGAAACACCTGCGCAACAGTCATAAGCAGCAGTACAAGGAGGCAAAGGAGCAAGACACGTGGAACCAGTTGAGTGCCACCATGGAAAATGCGGTTACCGTGGCCGTTGAGGCTGCCACCGAGGCCACAGGTCCAGAGAACAGCATGATAGCGCAAGGCGTGACTGGTGTTGGTGCTGTTTTCAACAAGCGCTACATCCAATCGTGCATATGGAAGCACGTCAGCGACAAGAACGTCTCGTTCTTTTTCATGGAGTTGGACTGGCTGGAGCCGGCATTTTTCCACTGCAGGCTGACCGGAAAGTGCAGAGTTTCCGGGACGCATGACCATCAGCCGGCAGATTGCAATTGCGGCCGCGGCTTTCAGGGCGCGGATAAGGAAGCAGTTGGAGGGCGTGGAGTCGGCCAACTCTTTCACCAATGATGGGTGGAAGAGCAACGCCAGCATGAAGTACCTGGGAGTCAGAGCTCACTGGATCGACGACTACAAGCTCATGGACTACTCCCTCTCTTTCTCGGCCATTCCTGTGAGTCCAACTGCTGAGGTTCTCTTTGAGGCACTGTCCCGGGTGGTGAAGGACTGGGGGCTGTGGGATTGGGTTTTCTGCCTCACCGTAAACATTGAGAGCACCAACAGCTTGATGATCAACAACTACATTGTCCAACAGCAGCCGGCCTTCACCAAGGCCGGCCACATCCGCTGCCTTGGCCATGTGATGAACTTGGCCGTGCAGGACCTCATCAAGCTGCCGCAGGTTGCTGAGATTGTTTCGAAGTGCCGTGCAGTCGCGGTCCTCGCCACTCGTACACCACGTGAACATTCGTTCATTTCACAGGTGACAGCCGCTGGGCTGAAGTACGAGTCTCTCCAACTGGACACGGAGACCAGGTGGAACTCAACCCTTGACATGTGTGCGCGGGTGTTCAGGCTGCGGGATGTGCTTGAGGGGTGGCTGAAGGGCTATGGACGGGACGGTGCAGTGCTGCTCCCCACGTTTGAGGAGTGTGAGCTTGTTGCATTGGTCATTGTCATTCTGAAGCCGTTCAAATCCTACACGGACACAATCAGCGGGAGCAAGTATCCCACGCTGTCTCTGGTCATCCCCTTTTACGACAGCATGCTGGACAAGCTGGCAAAGTGGCTGGTCAAGTCAACGGCAGCCGAGCGGAAGAGCAGGCAGCGCGGCAAGGCAGGAAAGCTCAACAACAAGGAGCTTATGCTTGTCGGCATGAAGGGTGGCTTCACGGAATCCTCCAAGAAACTGTAGAAGTACGCTCAGCTGTGCACCGATCGGCATCTTCTGGCAACGGCACTGGACCCGCGGTTTCGCCTGCAGCACTACCCAATCACGCACAAGCTCATGGGAGTTCTGGCACCGGCCGATCTTGAGGTGCGCGTGACAGAGTTGTTTCCGCATTATCACGACAAGATGGAGGCGGAGCGTGAGGCTGATGATACAGCAACGTCAATTCAAGGCAAAATCACCACCACTAACACCAGTGGTGCAGTGGTGAGTCATTTCTGGTGCTCATTTCTGTTGCCTAACAAAGTTTTCCGGCTTTTCACTTGTCTGTCTCTGTTTCTGACCCGGGTTCCCTATTCTTTTCTAAGGTTTCTGTGCATTGCATGTGATCATGCTTCAGGTCAACTCACAGCAAGGCTCAAGTGGAGCTGCCGCTGGTGCTGGATCCTCCTCCCAGGTGCTACCCATGACTGTCCCTTTTTTTTTTTTTGCACAATGCCGCAGTTTCTGTTCACTCGTGGTCAAATGCACATCTGTACCGTGCATTACGCTGTCTGTAGTTTAAGTAGTGTTTTACTTAGAGGGATTTTTATTTTTTATTTTCTGCTTCAGTTTCTCTTTAGTTGCATATTGTTGCAGCTTTGGTTACAAAGCTCTGCAGTTCGTATGTCTTTTGCATGCTCCTGTTCAGGACTGCAGCTTGCTTAAGCATCTAACAAACTGCACCTGCATGCATGTTTGACACACATGCATGTGTGTGCATGCTGCAGGCTGGCACAAGTCACAGGCTGAGGCCCCGCCCTCCGACAGAAGACAATGAGCTCATGGAAGCTGCACTTGATGACCCGTACGCCGACATGTTCATGGCGCCACGACGGGCAGAAGTGGAAGAGGAGGAGGTGGGCATGCTGGAGGCGGAGGTCTCAAGGCGCGCTGCCCTCGACAACAAGGAGCAGAAAACCAAGGTGCTGAAGTACTACAAGAAGGTGGCAAAGGCGTTCCCAACATTCCACCTCGCAGCCACGGACCACTTCGGTGTGCCTGCCACGTCGACACCATCGGAGCGGCTCTTCTCCTTGGGATGCCACATCGTCACCAACTTTTGGCAGTCGCTGGCCCACCTGACCATTGAAAACCTCCTCACCATGAAGAGCTGGATCAACGAACCGAACTTCCATCACTTACTGGTCAGTCCGCATGGCGTCGTGGCGGAGGAGCTCATTTTGGAGGAGAAGAGGATGAACGATCTCCGCAAGAAGGCAGAGTTGGTGCAGTTGGTGGGTGAAGCAGCAGAGGTGTTGGAAGGTTTTGGAGATTTTAAAGTTGAATGATGACGAGGAGATGGAGGATGCAACGGGGAACGACGTGGAGAATGAGGAGGAGGATTAGAGTAGTGCGGTAGGGATAAACTTTATTCCATTGCAAAGCTTCTGTTATTCCATTGAATGCAATGATTTTTTACATCTCCACTGTTTGTTTCTTTCAATTGCGACGTGTATGTTGATGCAATGTAATGCAATGAATTGCATGTCTGTCTACAGTGTTCAAATTTTCATTGAAAACATGCAAACGATCCATGCATCGTGTCATGTGAAGTATGGTAGAAAGAGAACACATAATATACACGGGTCTTGTGTGCTGTGAGACATGAGTCTAACATTATGTTAGAAGTGTACAAGTGCAAGGAACCAGAGATTTGTGTAACTACATAGGTGCATTTCATAGTACAAGAAGTGTACAGGTGCTGAAAACCTGACCATGTGGTTTTAAAACAAGGTGAAACATATGTTGTCAAATGTCAAAAACTTGGGTACCGTGGATGGTATGGTAGATGCAATCACTGTCTGAAGACAATGTGGTGGAATAGTCAAGAATTGCAATACTACAAGGCATCGCGATACTTGGCTTGGGTATCGCGATTCCAATTCTGCCTTGTGGCACCGCCTCGCAATCCTGATTCTGCTCAGAAAATCATGATTCAGCATCGGTGTAAACCCTTAGCCAATAGCCATTGCAGCAACGACATGTTCACCGCAAGTGGCAAAGTCCTCCTCAGTTTGGCAAACATCAAACTCCGTGGAGCCGACTGTCTGAAACTCAAACCCCGGTTGTTGGGACCGTTTTAGATCGAGCGCATGAAAATCCTCGTGGTTGCGCCACTCAAACTCCCTGCAACCATGCAATTTCATCATGTGTTCCACATTACCAAGCTCAAGCACTACTGGGACCCCGGCGAGAATTTCTCGTGAAGGGATGTGCCTCCCCCTTCTCCTGTGCAAGTGGAAAAAGACACAGATTACATCATCAAAGACATCCTTGGTCATCGACGATGTGGCAAGACGACAAAACATCTCGTTAAGTGCCAAGGCTACAACGTCGCGCACAACAGTTGGGAACCCTACGACAACCTCCGCGACGCCGATCACCTGACCAACAAGTGTTATCGCCGTCACCGGACTACAGCTAAAAGCGCCCTAGGATGTTGCAGCTAAAAGGGGGGGAAGTGTTTCATACCAGACGTACACAAGTCCCTGAACTTTTCAAGTAGGCATTTATGTCGTTACACAAATAGTCCACCAGGCGTGGAGACCCGGATTTCTGCTCCGATGGTCAAGGACAATTCGGCCCACTGCCCTCACTCTCCGACATTCTGTCTTACACATTCTGACAACTTCGGCCACTTCGAAGAATCATCGACAGAAGTGTCACGATGTTTTGGTCGACTTCGTGACGCATCAAGATTTTTGTAGATGCATCTCGCATCTTCACAGTCGATCTTTGACGCCCCCCAATTCCATGGCAAAGATTCTAGATCCAACCACACATGACACGACTCAACACGCGTCTCTTGATGATCAACCCGACGACCTTGACTACATTTCATATGTAACTCGACACCTTCTTTTGTCGTTGTTACACTTATCAATGAAGTACATTTACCGCAAATTGCTCAACTGCCCCAAATTCCCGAACCGTGTTCTACCTTGCAGCTCATACCTGTTCACCATCCACGTGTTACGTACCAGACGTACATGAGTCCCTACTCTTTCCGAGTGGACATTTCTGTTATTACTCAAACAGCCCATCACGTCGCAAGACCGCAAAATTCACTCCGATGGTTGAGGAAAAACCGGCCAACTGCCCCCACCCTTCGTGAATCTTCCCAAACCTTCTGACAACTTTGACTGCACTCGCGAATCTACAACAGAAGTATCACGACTGTTTGGTCAACTTCTCGATGCACTGAGACGAATCTGGATTTATAGAGATGCATCTGGCATCTTCACCGTGGATTCTCAAAGACCCCCAATTTCTCGACGGACCTTCTTAAATCCGACCACTCATGACGCGACTCCACACACGTCGCTCGACAATCGACCCAACGACCCCGACTATGCCTCATTCGTAACTCGACACTTGTATAGATATGTTTGATCATTTTGGCAGTGGTCATTGAAGTACATTAACCGATTACTCAAAATTGCTCAAGTATCCCATATTCTAAATCGTGTTATGCCTCGCAACTTCTACTTGTTCACCATCTACGCTCCGTTTGGCATAACACTTGGTATCAAAGAGCAGCGGTGCTAGAGAGGCATCCTACTACTTTACCCATCCGGAGGACTACCTTGCACAAGCCGTCAGCGCATCTCGCACGTCAAGATTTTGCACACCTTGCGACTACAACGTGATGCAAGCGACCGCAACCGATGACCAGTAGCGTGTCTTCGGCGAACACTTCGGTGATGGAGGAGCAGAATGTGCCGATGCACGTGAACCTTGAAGAAACAGCGAATGATAGCATGGAAGTCTATGCAGTAACTGGACCAACCCCTACGGTTTTGACAACCAATCCACTCGCGGACCCAACGGCGGCAAACCAGCTGCCCCTACCAACAGCCTCAACGACGAAAGTAGGAACCACAGGTGGGACTGGATGACATGTGGGAATCAACAAGGAACTGGCAAACCGGATCTTCGCACTCAAAGGGATCAATAGTCATCTGCTCCAACAACTCAACGTCACAATGGAGGCTCTTTGCAACGCAAGTGCATGAGAAATGGTGCTCGTTGATAGAAACTCCCAACTCTCGAGCAAACCCAAATTTGTCCGGCTCCACCAGAACCGTTAGATCTTGAAAACTCAAGGGGACTGACAAATTGGTTGTTTTTGACAAGTTTGGAGGTGTACTTCTGGGATCAAAGATGATCAGAAGAAAATTGACCTTGCGGCCGCACTTTTGCATGGCACGGCGCTAAGTTGGTGGTCTAATCTAAAGAACGTCCAACAGCACCAGGAGACTGGCGGTGCATCATCAATGGCCAATGGTGCCCGTCTCAAATCACAGACTGCAAGCGTTCTACCCTTGGAGCAGATCAACCCACACTGGCAAGACGCGCTGATGCAACCAACCAACTGGAATGAATTCTCACACGCAAGTCTTGTATGTTTTGGACGACTGAGCAAAAAATCTGTTACACGGTACAAACTCCAACGTCTCCGTCACCAGTCCAATGTGGCAGAGTACACGTGGAGGTTCCACGAGATCATCATCGGAGTAGACATTGCCCTCGACGAACTCTGTTTTCACTACAACAACAGCCTCAAGCGAAACATCTGGTGAGCAATCACCATTTTCGGCATCCAAAACGACTTGTCGTGGATGATCACAGTAACCAAAAGGATCGACAGCGCCAACTACAACGCTCAGATCCAGGAATCTTGCGGCTGACAACCTCTTAACCACAATAATGATGGAAATGGAAGAATTCATTCAGGGGACACCTCGACTCCGATGGAAGTGAATGCCATCAACCAGAGAGAAACGCAAACCTACTACAACTGCTTAAATTTGGACACATCGCTTGCAACTGTTGGAGCAAGCAACGGGCCAAAACGTGGGGGAAGTCGTAGAAATTTGAGTCAAGAAATTGCAAAGGGCAGGACGAAGAGGTGCAACTCTTTTCCGTGAGGAGCGATCTACGTGAAACGATCACCCATTTGAACGGCCTACATCGCCACAGAGGGTTTCTGAGATCGCAAAGTTCGACGAGGGCCTCAGCAGCCTCAGCGGCCTCATCAGCCTCAGCGGCCTCATTAGCATCATCGGCATGAACAAAGTTGGCAATGGTAACCGAAGAGTTTGCACTACTGATCCAGGATTTTGCAAACGTCTTCCCCGACAGACTCCCAAAAACCTCACCTCCTCGACGTGACATCGACCATCGCATCAAACTAAAGCCGGACAGCACACCTACAGTAGCTAGAAACTGTTCTAGTGTGCAGGTTGGGGCAGCTGCGTTATTGATGCAGTGTGCGGGCTTCCACACTCGTTTCTGAGTCTGCTACCCCCTCAGTCGACCGCTCTAGAGTCTGAGACTGAGTGCATTGGGTTTGTTACTCAGAGACTCGTGCGCCAGTGTTAGCGCCAAAAAGCAGCTGAGAACTGGAAATGACTGATTAAGAAACAAGCATGAGCAAGAATGGGAGACCCCTCAACATTCTAGCTCCCCCCCAGCTCTGTAGAGCTTGTTACTCAGTTTCTAAGCCAATCAGAAAATAGACCTATTTTCTGGCAGGCAGGGTTTTCTCTGTGAGCCCTGCCAAGCGGCCGACAGCCCGAATCCGGGCCTTGTCCGTTTTGCCTGAAAACTGGACCATACCATAATACGCACGCTGCAAATGTAGTCATGCAGTCAGAATCAGCTAGTAAAAAAAGCAGCAAGGAGTTATGGCTGCCTAAACCCAGGCGGTGTCTACGCTAATCCCGGGTACCAACAGTGCAAGAAAATCATGAAACGTGGATCCTAGGCATGATATAGCGCTGCGAACGCAATAGTGCAGTCAAACATTGTGTTGGAGATGTGCAGACAGCATATGCAGCGATAGTGCCTGCCGGCGGCACGACTGCCTAGGGGGTCTACCGATGGAGCTGAGCACGTTCGTGGGAAGAGACTCCAATAAACTGTATGTAGGCCTCAGCATGCGTCGGCTCCACCGGACAACACTCCAACAGCATCGCGTCTCGCTATCAGTCATCTGTATGCCGATGTACACAAGCTGGGAGGACACAACAAAGTACAAGTGAGAGATGTGTGAAAAAATCAACACTCCCCCATGACGCACATGCTCACTGCACATAACGGGCAGAGAGTACAGAGACCAAGCGGATAGAGAGAGAGAGGGGGGGGGGGGG